>JANHAO010002707.1:0-27935 GCA_026873985.1 Saraca asoca
TTAGGGAAAAATTTTGGAAGTAAAAATTGAACCAGACCTAAATAATAACCTTATAATTAGAATATGAGTAGAGATGTTATAAATGTAAGGTAGAGTAGTAGTAGAAGAATCTTGAACTCTGAATAATAAGGAAAAGAAAGGGATAAGTTTCATATAAACTTAGTGAATAAATAATTCCATGATCACCCAAGGATCCCATTAAAAAAAAATCATACTCAAAAGTGTATATATGGAAATATAGTTATGAAAATATGCTTATCCATTTAGATATCATAACCTCTCCACAAGTTTAAAAGTTACATTACATAATGAACATAAGAAAATATTCAATAAATTTTATAAAATGTAATCATGCATATACAAAACAATCAACTAGAAACCCAATAAAAAAAATTCTTAGAGGTAACCATACTCATAAGTATAACTCCATCATCCCACTCCAATCCATCCATCACGCTTATATAACGTTTCGTTCACAAGTGCACTTGAGGTTTATCAATAAATTTCTCAATGAGTCCAGCATCTCAAACCAATGATCTAAAAATATCATGTAACATAAAAATATTTTTCGAGTAAGTAATGTTTATCAAAATATATGTAAACTGACTGATGCACTTTTATATCTACTCATCACATAGAAAATAGAATTACCAATTTCAACACCATTACACATGATGAAAATGCATCATTTAACCATGGCAAACCATTTGATGTACATATACAACATGAAAATATACTTTCGAAACCACTTTGATATATAGGAAAATTCTATTATTTAAAAGGATTAATAATATTTTATATAATAAAATTAATTTATATTTACAAATGACATTATTAAGTGAAGAGGATTATCTACTCACCTTAGACACCATCGGGAGTGAGGTCAACTAACTTGAATTTTTCAATTGAAGCTTAAAAAATTAAATGTTGGTAAGCTTGTTCAGTTAAAAGGAATATATCTAAATCGAATCCACAAGCAAAATCACCCTAGAGAGAGAGAGAAGGCTGGATGGGAAAATATATATACATAAAAAGAAATGAGACAAATTACAGTTTGACCCTAAAATTTTTCATCAACTTCAAATAGACCCCTTCTGAAAAATAAGGAATTATATTATAGCTCCAACGAAATATAAGACTTTTCATTTCGGTCCCTAAATAACTTTTTTTTGAAGTATTACAATATATTTTTAAAAATAGAAAGAGATGTGATTGTAATTATATTAAATTTTAGGAAAGATGAATATAATTTACTCCAATTCATATTGTTTTATGAGCTTTCTTCTGTACTTTTCACTTATTGCTGTTTGCATGGTCAAAAAGATTGAAATTGAAATGATCATGATATTTTAAAAATAAGACATAAGAGTAAAATAGAAAAACAATTCATTATAAATATTTCTCTTATTGATCGTGAATGATACATAAAAAAAAGTAAGATAATTTAGATAAAAGATAAAAGTTATACATATGAAGCGGTTAAAATGTGTTGTCATTTATTTTAAGACATGTGCCAAATCTTATATTCTTTGACAAATCTATTTAACGGTGCAGTCTTTCTTAACACTTTATCAATCATAGTCACATATTTATGTAATCTCTGTTTAGTTTCCCAATTCTTGTAACACAGTATTTAGCTCATAATTTATGGCATGTTTTCGTCTATATCTCTTGTTGCACAAAAGCTCATGACCGTTAGCTTTCTGGTCGTGGATCCACCAACAAGACAACAAAGTGATTGTCATATGGCTATTCACCATCAATTAGCCGTTGGGATCAAAATGCACCATAAACACCATTAAGATGTATCAAAAGCCTTTAACCATCGCATATGCTACTAATATCTCTCTTTGGTCCATCCATTTGCTTGTAACTTACGGTTTTAAAAGGCCATTAACATAGATATATTAAGTCCTTTGACTGCTAGCCATTGAGTTGCCATTTATAAGGCACAAGGCCGTTGGAATCCTTTTTAACTTTAACGTTTTATTATAACAAAATATTAATTTTCATGAAAATACTTCCAACAGATACTAAATACAAATAATCTACCAAGTATAAATTAAATTGATACATTAGATTAGTGTATATAGACAACAAGAAGTGAAGCATCCTTCCTTGGTCCACATAAAACTACCTCATTCACAAGTTGAGCTTGTTAGCATTTCCAATCTTGGAGCAAATATCTGCAAGCAATGCCAAGATAGCTCCAATGAAACACATAAGCCAAGCTAATACGAAAGTGAGCCAGTCAAGGGCAGTTTTCTTTGGTGAGTGAGTCCTATCTGAGATGAGCAATGCTCTGTAAACAGCTTCAGTTAAGGCATAGGTCGATATAATGTCTGATTCTTCAGCAAGAAATCCGTATTCAGTGAGGCACACTATGTCATACACACCACTACTCTCTGATATTCTTAAGCATTCACATAACTTGAGTCTGCCTTCTATCCTCTCCTCCGTTGATAGCATGTCGCCGTGTGTCAAAATCAGCAGAGGCTTCTCATCTGCACCCATATTTAATCCACATGTATAATGACCGTCATAACTCGTACAATTTTTGTTCTAAATTTGAAAATCAAGAAGCAGATCAAGTAGGGATTTCTTTCTTTTTTTTTTCAAGCAAGCTGCCAAGAATTTGCTGAATTAAGAACTTTACTCTAAATGGGATGTGATTGCCAGCTGAAAAATTATTCAACCAAGGTTATTCTTAAACAAACACAGGACACATGTAATGAAAAAATATGCTGCATCTAAGGATTCTAACGTAATTCCAGTAATTGGTTGAATGAAAATACAAGCTTTGATTTGCCCATAATTATTAGATTGTAAATTTGGTTGTCACGTGTCACAATGGAATTATTAGTCGCCTGCTGTACTGTGCTCGTCATATTACTTGAAATTGCATGATTATACCGATATACCATCACCAAATCAAAGAGTAGGGCCCTCGAAAAATTGACAAATGTTCACTCAATAAAGAAAACTGCAGATTGAAGGTCGGGTCTTCTGTTTTGTCAACCAACTAACCGAAGTTTTTGGTTTAAACAAGTTTCACAAGTCAAACGTCCAATCATGGAACTAGGCAATTATGATGAGCTTACATAAGCACTAATCTATCATGATACTGTACTGTACTGCAATGGAAGTACAATAACGTGGACAAATCAATTTCAATAATGAAAAACAGAAACTTACTGCATTTTCGTAGAGCAGGGGAGCAAAACAGGTTTTTGGTGGCTTCCAGAGGCTTTGAATCACCAGCTTTTAGAGATTTGTAAATCTTTGCAATGTCAACCACCACCATTGCATAATTCACTTTCCTTTTCACGAACTTCGTAGAATATTTGGAAGCAATTGTCTCCATTTCTTCCTTCTTTAGCAGATCATCCCCGGGTCGCCAGCACAGCTGCTTATGATGAACCCCATCACTCATCCAACTAGACAATTCTTCAAGACTCTGATCTATTTTATTATAATCGAATCCTCTCGTGTCATACACGCAAAACCCACTCCGCATAGACCTCAGCACATTGTGTTCTTCCATAAACATAGTCGTGTCATTGGAACAGTTTCCTACAGAAGACACAAAAATCAGTTTAAGACCTTTTCTATATACCAATTAAAATAGCCCATCATATGTCGACGATAAAGTTTCAAACTTTGGCATTGAATTGGTGTATTAGTCGCTGCAATGGCAATTCATATATATATATATATTTACCAGAGGATGTTTGAGCAAATGGTATGAGTCCAGCACGGCCAAGAACGCTGTACATGAGATTTACAAGGGAGCTTTTCCCAGAACCAGAGAAACCCAGCAAGAGAATTGTGATTTCTTGGGGAATGTTCATTCTCTCCTTGCTAATTCCTCCGGTTGGAACCCAGAAATCCCCAGAACGATAGGTAAGCAGCTTGTGGCGAAGCTGATTAAGGCCTTCGTGTGCAACCAAAGCAAGCCTTTCCAATTCTCTGAGCAGCCTGAGCCTAGGGGTCAGGCCTGAAACGTTGGGAAGGTCAAGCTTCAGCTTAAGAATTTCGTCAAAGTTGGAAGCTGATCTCCACCAACAAAAAGATGCCATTTTGGAGGACTCATAGTCTTCTTCATCACTGGAAGTAGAAGATATCTGGCCTTTCATTTTTCTGTAAAATCTGGTCCAGTCCGAGTTTTAGCAACAAGAAATATGAAAACTTAAATTTGGAGAGCCTTAATTCGTTACCGCGTGAAATGTGAACAATGGTGCTCCGGCTTCCATACCCGTACCTGGAAGAGCTATTGCATGAGAGTTAAAGTTGCCGGAGACAGACTCAGAAGTGACAAAAGAGTCCTACAATGGCGGTATGTGGTAGATTTACAAGTTCGGCTCACGGGTCGGATTCTCTGTTAGCGATGAGGCTGGTTTCGTAGATCTTTCGCGCAGAACAACGGACTGTATAAAAAGTTGGATTTCGCCATAATACATTTGTAGCCTTGCGGGAACGTGCACTGTTTAGCATGCGCCAAAGAGGAGGGTATAGGGGACTTTTTAAGGCTCTGTCACATGGGATTTGCAATGTTACACTATCACTTCCTGACCAGAATTTACGCTTCCTTTGTTAATTTGTAAATCCCCTTTTTGGCACCATCAACATTTACGCGGAGGTTTCTATTTTATACTTTAGAAAAATTAAAAGATAAAATTGTTCAAAATAAATTTTATAGATAATAATGAAATTTGTGTGTGAAAATAAGGAGATCAAATATGCATTTTGATAAAAGAAAACAATCACTTTTTTTCCCTTTTATATGGCCAGAGTATTATGAAATTTATCTAACTTATAATGAAATTCAAATTAAATTACTGAAACAAAATATTCATTATTGAGTACATGAAATACTGCTTGATTACATGGGCGTAAATGACATCATGATATTGATGGTGATGGTGGATGTAGGACAGGATAGGAAGGACGACCAGGGATATCATAGTGATAGAGTTTATCAGGAATCAACATGAGTATTTCTGGACGTGCCCTGAGCTCTTGGACCTGTTCCTTGTTCAACTTTGCAGCAAAACCGTTGAAGATCTTGTAGACATAAATAACGTCTGAAGTTCCTTTGAGGCTCTTGACAATGGCACTGTACCATTCCCCAGCATCCGAATACTCAGCTGGCTTCTTGCTTCCATCAACAAATGCAATGTAAACTTTGCTCTGTCCATCTTTGATTTCACTCTCACATGAAACACAGTTCAGGAAAACTGAAAGGATCACAACCAAAACAAGACCCCCATATGATCCCATTCTGTTTTATGATAACTTGTTATCTTCCTTAACCTGCAGATGTACTATTTATATAATATTTACATAAACTTATTAATCAATCGGTTAAATGGAAATTTACGTTTTTTTGACGTTTTGGTTTCAGTTTATGAGTTAACTGAGCATTAAATGGTAATATAACTCAGATTAATTGTTATACGTTATATTTTGCAAATGCAGTTTCTTTCACTACAGAAATAAGAAGGCGCGGTTAACTTTTTTATTCCCTTGTTTGAAATGTATTTACATGTGCTTCTTGATTTTTCATTTTGATCCACTTAATTTACCGTATTACCCTCTAACTCTCTACTCTATAGTCTACAAAACGTCACTCTCATTATGTCGGGAATCGTAGATGGAATTTACTGTTATGGTATGGCTAGGATGTCAAGTACTGGTACATAATATTTGCTCGTATATTAGACTTCATGTGCAACACTTTGGGGGCCTTACAGGGACCAGACAAATTTAGCCATCTTAGCACGGAATAATAATGTGCTTTTGCGACTTCATTCAAAGTTCAAATACATGCTTTGCTACACTCCTAAAGAGCATATTATAATTTTCGTTTATACTAACTACAAATCTTCTTTATTAAAATTTTTTAGTTATCATTAATTTCCACAAATTCAGGACAACAAAACCTACTTCATTGTGAAATATGGGGGAGTTATTGTTGTTTGGGGGGCAGAATACAGCATCAGTCTTCTGAGGTAGCTTTGCTAGTTTTGTTCTTTCGGAAGCAACAAGACATGTTTATAATCCAAGGGCTTTTGATTATTGTATTGGCTCTTTTTTTTTAACATGAATGGTGTTAATAGATTAAATGTAAACATAAAAAGACAAAGCTTCAAGTGGATGGTGCATACATATGGAACATAATATTTGGTATCGGGTTGGACTTTGTCTGTTCTACCATCATCTTCTTAGCTGTTTCATTATTTTGTTTGTGTCTTGAAATAGGATTTGGATTATTTAACTTGGACACCTGACCACAAGTTTCAAACAAAGTTTTTTTTTCCTTTCTAGTCCCTAATATATCAACAATACTTCACGAGTTACACAAGTGCACTCTGATTGGTGCATAACATAATTACTTTTAGGAAAATTACCGAGGTCATCCTTTAATAGTTAAATACCTAAATGGCGTATCAATTGGTTAGTTTTGCTTGAAAAGAATAGTTTAATTGTGTGTGCGTGAGAGGAATAAAGTTGTCTGCCAAAGAAGGATGCTTTTGTTATTTAAGACAACTTTGATGAATAATTGACCAATGATGATCGTGTAAGTGCAAGGGATATATGCTGATAATAGGATATCTGGTCCCTCTTTACTAGTTTATCTGGTTGGTATCTGGTCATTTATACAAAATAAAATGGAAACTGTATTCCCTTTGCTGTACATTCGTAAAACCTCCTCTCTGGTTTATTTTGTTTGATTTCATTTGGCTTTTGCAGCAACAGGTTTTAGCGTCTTTGTTGAATTGCTGGGAATAATAGTAGCAAGTACAATAAAAAGGTAGAAGTCTTAGAATCATCGATCACTTCCTGTCATCTCTATTTCTTGTTCACTTGCCTCATCATTTAGCTGAGCTCAAACCAAGGCTGTTGGTGCTCATCACCTATTAATTAAGCATCTCTGCCTCAACCCGGATTCAACTTCATCGTTGATCCCCAACAAGAAGTCAGTAATCTAATTCCTCTATTAAACTCTTCTCAATTTTGCTTTTTCCTTTTATTGAATAATTGAATCGAAACATGTCACTGCTACAGGGAATGGATGCTCAACCAGAAAAATGCTGCAGGGATTGCCAAACAACGACTACCCCTCTGTGGCGGGCTGGTCCGGAAGGGCCACGGGTAAAGTCAACTGTTGAACCACACATAAGATCTATAAACAATAATCAAGTGTGATCTTGATCCTTACTCGTTTTGACTTCCCATGTTCTTCAGTCTCTTTGCAATGCATGTGGACTAAGGTACAGAAAGAAGAGGAGGGCACTGTTAGGCTTAAATTATAAAGGTTCAGCACAGAAAAGCAGGAAGAGAAATAGAGCAAGTAGAAGCGTTAAGCCAGAAGGAGTTCCATTGGACAAGGGATTTGTAAATTTGGTAGGAAACAAAGAGCGCCACAGATCACTTGGAAAGCAATCATGGTTGAAAGAGGAAGAAGAAGCTGCCGTTTTATTGATGGCTCTTTCTTGTGGCTCTCTCTTTACTTACAACTAAGAGGATTCTCAAGACCGAACGAGATTTGCATCTTCAATTGCCACTCCATGCAGAATTTTAGACAGTTGAATCCTCTTCATTTACCGTTCCTTTCCTACGCAATCTTGGGACGTCCAATAGACCAACAATGTAATGATTAATTTTATTTCACTCAGAATAAAGATGATCAATTTTGTTCTGTGCTTGGAGCTGCCACGCAGTAAAAGTGATTATTGACTAGATATTATTCATATTATACTCAATTTTTTCTCCCTTCAAATTGTCACTCATTATATGTTTTGCAGAATAAGTTTTAGATAAATTTTCCTCATTTACTAATCGCATTTATTCGAATTTCATGATACAAAAATGACCATGAATAATGCTCATCAGAAACGAAAAATCATATGTCAGCAGATGGAGCTCTGTCTGGTTGTCCAACTCAAAAAGAGCGTTCCCGAACTTTGTTCCGTTCCCTCAACACAGGAAGCACGTTCTTCTTAGTTCTAGAGGCGGCTCCAAAGTCCTAATAGATAAGCCTAGATTGGAAGGGATAAGACTAGAATGTGAATATTGGAAAAGCGACATGGATGGTACACTGTGGCAACCAAGGCCTTGCCACGTCAAAAGTTACAACACGTATCGAGTAGAATCCAGAAAGTCCCTCACGACCCTTTTCAACATCATCTTCATTTGTCCACTGGCCATTCGTGACTGTCATTATCTTCTCCAAAGTCCAAATCAGAAATACAGAAAGCCACAGAATTAGAACAATCAAGCAAGCAACAAAATGCAATCAAGACTAGCAGAAAGAGCAAGAAGATCGTTTTGGGTATCGTCTTCAGCTCATAGACGTACTCTCCAGCGAGGATTATGCTCTGCCTCTCGTAGCCAAACTGCAGACCCAGCCATCCATTCTGGAGAACGAGACGCGGGTCCTGCGGTTCACAGAGGAGAACCTCAAGTAAGTAATACTTTTCCTTTCAAATTATAATACCCAAGTCCGAATCTTTATGCATCGAGTATTAAAACAGAGATGATATTAATCTAATTGTCAATGTCTATGAATATTGCAGGGTACAATTACAAACAACACCAAAAACGTCAAGTTTGCGGAAAAAGATTACATGCCCAGTCAACAAAACGAGACATTAAAGTCTCCGACATCTGCAAATAAATCTTCGCCAGAATTGAAGAGTACAGGGGTGAATGAGCGATTGGACCCAAACTTTCAACAAAAACGGAACCAGGGAACAGTAGCTTTAGAAGGCGTGAGTTGTGCTGGGCTTGATGGAACGCCATGGCCGAATGACAGGGACAAGGAGGAGAAAGATAGAAAGGAGAAGGTAGAGGATGATAGAGATTATTTTAAACATCACAAGGCATCACCCTTGTCGGAATTGGAGTTTGTGGATTCCCGTAAGAAAATTACTCGTGCCACCGATGGGACTGCGGATTCTGGAATGGGAAGGGATGTGATTGGGTGGAGGCCGGAGCAGCTTGACACGGCGGAGGAGGCGCTGAGGAGGGCTACGGAGATATGGAGGCAGAACGCCGTGCGTGGTGACCCAGATTCACCCCATGGAAGGGTTCTCAGAGCTCTTCGTGGTGAAGATTTTTGAACATTTCAATCACTGTGTAGAAGTGCGCTGAAGTTGTGTGATGGTGATGACAATTCACTGCGAAAGAAGAAACTGTGTTAACAATAAGAATGGTGTGAGTGTGCAGATGGTCTTCATTTCTAAGTCAATGTATTAAATGTGGTGAAAAAATTTTAATTTGATATTTGGAAATAGTAGGCGATGAAAAGGGGCATTCCAACTTGATAACCTGAGCACCGCAGCTAATAGTCGATCTTGCCTTACAGATTATCATCCTCGTAACTGAATGATTTTTAGCTTGATTGAATGCTTTACATTAGCTAGTAATATTATTAGTATAAATGTGGCTTGGATATTTATATCATTAGTCTATTAATATATGCCCTCTCGTAAGAGGTATACTATTTAATTGTGAATATGATTCGTCCTCACCTTATAAGCATGAGAGATGTACCAGACTGTTGCACTTTCACATGTATGAAGATAGTTTGCACAGAATTACTTATATACTTGTGTCTTTACTTGGAAGGAAATTATAATTTTAATGTTTGAAAGTTGAGAAGTGTAATTTTTTATGTATATAATGAATTTGTTTATTGGATAAGAAAAAGAACATATTTTTATTTTTATCCAATAAAAAAGCATAATTTTTTGATATTTTAAAAATTAAAAAGGATAATTTCATACATGTGAATGTCACAAAATTATGATATAGATAATAAAACTCTGACTCTTGTTGGGTGAGAGCATTTACGTTACAGGGGTAAGTATTTGTTCGTTGGAGTAATAAGTATTTGTTGTTGATGTATAAGAATTGCTTTTTCCTGTGTCTCAAGATCCGTCCAAGTAATTAATGACATTTATGAGTTTTTCATTGCCCTAGAACAGTAGCATTAATTATATCGATTTCAATTCTATGGTATTCCGTGTGAAGGAATGAGGTAAGATGCAACAAATCTGTCAAAAACCAAACAGGCATATGCACCAAACTTAGGTTAGACGGTAGAATCTACAACTTCAATTATACCATATGGTTGGATTTACTGAGTGCCAAAATAAAACTAGGAAATTTGGATCCAACCAAATGACTCACAACTCCTAAGGACCACAGCCAGCTAGTTATAAGAATACAACTCTGTCTTTTTATATACTATCTTTGTGAAATTGTGCGTTTCATATGGTTTTGTTGGTAGCTTTGGTGATGATGCCTTAGAAGATAAATCACCGACAAATGATGCGGTCACCAATACACATGCATATTGCTCTCCCTACCCCTTTACCCGATTTGCTTAAATATATCTTCTCCTTTACTTTTCACTCACTATTCTCTCTTTGAACTTACAATTTCCCATCTAAAAGATATGGCCGGTTCAATTCCTTTGCTGCTCTACTTTTCCCTTCTTATACTTGTATTAATCATTGAATCTTCTTCAACATCAACAGTGGCAAAAGACCAAGTACCATGCACGATGTGCGCTGCGTGCGAGAATCCTTGTAAACCCCTGCCACCACCACCGCCTGCTGTTATAGAATGCCCGCCGTCACCTCCGCCACCATCACCTCCTCCACCACCGGCTGTTGTTGAATGCCCACCACCACCAAAACCGGCATCACCATCTTGTCCAGGTGATTGTGGGTCTCTGCCACCACCCACACCAACGTGTCCAGGTAATTGTGGAAGTGAAACACCCCCTTCGGTACCAGAAACGCCTTGTCAATATGGCAATTGCGTGCCACCTGCACCGTACATGCCAGGAACGAATTATCCACCGTACGTGATTCCAGGAACGCCATATCCTTACCAAGAACCATATCAGGACAAGAACAACGGTTTGAAGGTGAAGCCGTTTGCCGTTTCCTTCTACTTCATGCAGGGCTTCATTTCTGTGGCCGTTCTCTCTGTTCCCTATTACTTATTTATTTAGCGTCGTCAATCTCAATAGTAACCCAGAATTGGGTAGGTACTGAAGATTTCATTCGAAGAGAACACAATGTGTCTGATCTTCTGTTAGTTGTTGTAGTGTTTTTAATTTACCAAAGTGTGATTAATTAGAGTTGAGAAACTAAAAGGAAAACGTCACTTTTATTCATGTAGTTGGTTGCTCACTTTTATTTTGAAGATTGCATTTTGTCCGGCAAATTTGCTTGATTTGACATTGTGGTTAATATTCCTACTATTGTGTTCATCAATATTATGCTGTGTGGGTTTAATCCATGATTATCACAAATAACCTGGAATAAAGTAATATTATATCATAGAGTATTAATTGAGTACCATATTCTTATTTCTTGAGTCTTCCATATTCATTGTCATCGAGAATGCGAAGCGTGACGTACAAGTATAGGTGTTAAGGATCCAATATGATTGATTATGGATTACAGATTACTCATCCACAAAATTAAGATATTATTGTACCAAAAAAATAATAATAATAATAATAGAAGACATCATTACATCTGAGTGGCAAAAGAAGAGTTGCCCTGCTCTCTCAAAGAATACTCCTGTACTCCTATTATATTATAACATATGTTATTGCTGTGTCCTATGAATAAAAAATAATTGTAATATTTTGGAAATTGAAATATAGATTATTGATAATGAAGGGAAGGTTGATGAGGGCAGATGTGCCAAATTTGAAGAAGTTTATATGATCCAATTACAACGTATATCTTTATTTCACCTAATAAATAAAATAATAATTATTAAATTTTCATAATTTCCAACATTTTAGAAATTGAAAATTTATAATTTTAATACATATAGATCCTAGAAAATTGAAAAATTATACAATTATCTAAAACTCTTTGCACCCGGAAAGGTTACGTGGACAGGTGTCTAATTCTTATAAAAAAAAATTCTGCTCAAAACAAAAAATTTGTCAAATTCAATTGGCTAAAAAAAAAAAAAATTGTACAGTTATCAAAAGTCAAAGATTCTACAATAAGCTTCATTTTAAATTTAGTTTTCTCATCTTTCCAATACAAAATTTAGTGATAATCATCATTGTTCAGGAGATTGATACATTAATTATTGTCTTTGTTTCAAATTTCTAATTTTACACTTTTCAAATTTTAAATCATCTAACAACTTTTAGATCAGATCAAACATATTGATTGACATAATGGGTGTAGACTATTTTGTATGTTATGCTTTGATTATAGAATTACAAAAATTTGATAATAAATTTAAATTGATGTTTTTGTTATTTCTTTAAATAGAATAAGTAGATGTGTAATTTTTATAATTTAATATTATTTTTATGCAAGAAGAAATACTAAAAATATAAAAAAATACAATATAATTAATAAATCATAATTTAGTATTGGAGAAAAATAATATGTTATTAATAGTAATTGTATGCTTCACAATATTAGTAATTAATTTTTATAATATATTATTACAAGATATAATTTTCATGCAACACCTGTTACAGTGTATTTATGTATATACACTCTTACGATTTTTTTAGTTGTACATGTTATATTGAATTATAATTTTTGTTAATTTTTGGATAATATGTGTACATTATTTATAAAACATAAAACATGTTCACATATGAAACATAAACATATATTATTCTCATGCTAAAAAAAAAAAAATCATAGGAGATGGTTTGCAGTTTAATGGTTGATTACAGTGATCTTTCATTATTGAATATTTGTTAGTTGAGAGGTTAAATTCATGCAATTTTTCATACCTGAGCATTCCGTTTTGTATGTGAGATTTTAATATTGGAATATGTGCATCGATCACAGTGACAAACGCAGGATTTAGAATGAGTGGGGCTAACAAATCAAAATAATAGTATCTATTTGAAGTATAATATATAAAAAAAAATAAATGATTATAAGTTGGATAAAAAAAAATTATTTTAAATAATAATAACTGAATTTAAAAAAAAATTATAATAGAAATTTTCAAAACAAAAAAAAAGATAAAGTAAGAGAAAGAGTTTAAGTTGGATAAAAAAAATTTATTTTAAATAATAATAATTGAATTTTAAAAAAAATTATAATAGAAATTTTTGAAACAAAAAAAAATAGATAAAGTGAGAGAAAGAGAATAATAGAGGCCTTATATATAGAGTGGGGGTGTGGCTATGGCCAATGTCATAAAGGGAAGAGCCTTGTCCATAATAAGGGCCTTATGTATAAAGTGGGGGTGTGACTATGGCCATTGTCATAAAGAACAGAGTCTTGTTTATGCTTTTCAGGTAAAAGTCATATATATTTAAAAAAAAAAAGTTGAGTGGAGGATTGAGCTTCCACTGGACCCCACGTGGATCCGCTCCTGATCGATCACAAGTTTGTATCTCATATACTTTTATAATAATAATACTATTCTCATATTTTTATTTCCATTCTCTCAAATATAAAGAGTGAGCATAAGGATGTAGGAGAAGAGTTATTCTTCTTATAAAGCATATATAACAATTTAGTTCACTTTTTATTCAATATATTATCTCAATATTTATAATATATTTTCTTATCACATTTATAATCATGTTCTAACTATGTAAAGGCATAATATGTAAATTAATTAATCTTTTTCATTCACAAGAAATAATATTATAATATTAATTTTTTATTATTAATATATTTTATTTTTAATTGAAATTATTAATATATTTTATAAAATTATTTAACTCATGTTTGCAGGGGTGTTTATCTAATGGATAATAAAGTTGATAATTATTCTTTATTTATTGAGTGCAAATGTATTATAGTTGTAATACCCAAAAAAAAAAAAAAAACAGAATATTATAGAATTGTTTGGAGGTGGTTCATTTTAACCTTCACTAATCTCAAAGTTAGCGTTGGCTTAGGTAAACATTGTCAAATTTTTGTCGATATGGTTATTCAGAGATGGTTTCATTTAAAATTGCCACCAATATTTGCATTTAACTACCTCTTTTTTAACCGCCCCCTAAATGTTAGTTCTAATTCTAAATTAATTTGTTTGCAAACTCATTATCTCATGCTCTTAGCTCTACAATTCCTTTGCCAGACCTTGCTTCTGCGCTCTTCTTTCTCTGCAATTCCTTTGCCAAGGTTAGTTCCTCTCTTCTATTCACTGGGTTGTTCTTATCTTTTGTAATTTGTTCGATTATGAACAAAAGAATTAGGTTAATATACTATATTTATTGATATTGTGCTATGTGGTAAAAAATGCATCATGCTTTTTCCTACAAATGCCCATTCTTCTCTCTTAACTCCATTCTTTGGCATTTCATAGAAACCTTAACTGTCGAGTGCTTTGCCTAAAATTTCAAAGTTCTTGTATAGAATTCCATAAAGTAATTTTTAGTTTCTCTTATTTTAATATCATTTGAATTTCAATATCTTCTAATGCTTTCTCCATGTTAGTTTGAAATTTCTCCATTAAGTCTTTATAGCTGCCTTGGAATTTTCCTACATCATTCTCCATTAAATCCTTGCGGCAGCCTAGCTTGATTTCCTTTCTTTTCCTTTGAAATTTTGTTATGTGGCAAATGGTTTATTACTTCAATTGTGTCATGAAGATTGGAAACAACTTGTAGGTTAAGAGGTAGAAAGCTATGACAGATGATGAATTAGAGACTAGGAATAGAATAAATGAGAATTAGTGTTTTTTAGGGAATATTGTACACATTACCACAATTAACGGATGGATCATCCTTCTTTGGATATTTATGTTACTCTGTTATCAATTCTTTTGTTGCTATCATGGATTTGTTAAAAAAGGCCCAACCCATCTTCATTTAAATATATGTAAAAAGGGAAAGGGTTTATAGTTTTGTAATAAAAAAGGAAAATAAGAACAAATAAAGTAAAGGGGCCCTGAAATCTCAAATAAAGTAGTATGAAAGTATTGATAATAGTAAAATTGGTCTAGAAAAGGGCACGTTTTGATCAAATGCAGTTTGGTGATTTGTTGGCCACAATATTTATTGAGGAATAGCTTAGCTTGGATATTTTTAGGTATGCAAGATTTATAACAGAATCATTCACTGACTCTGTACATAAAAACACATAAAAAAGAAGGATTGAATTAGATTGCAATGTGATAGAAAAGATAATGAGAATGAAAATGAAAGAAAGCTATTAATTTACGTGCAATGTTTTATGTCCTCCCTCATAAGGTATATATAATGTTTTTTGTTCTTTTATGGTTTATTTTACAAGTTAACATTGTGGCAACGCATTTGAAAGTGCAAGTAAAATAATAGTCACTTATTGCTCTTTCATTTGCATCTACACCTTGAAAACTCATGGAGTTTTCCCTTTGCATTTCTACTAACTCTTGTATCACATTATCAACAGCATGCCAATACACCTAGTCCTAAAAAGAAGATCAACCATATATTCTTTAAGCTTACATAGGATGGACTGGACTTTGAGATGTGAAAGGTCTAGTCAGTTGATCATTTTTATATTATGAACTATCCAAGCTAACCTAACTAACAATTGTTTGTATATTAATTGTTGGAAAAATTAGATAAAAACATCAAGTATGTGTAATGAAATTTTAAATTTTTTTTCCTAAATTTGGATTATGTTGTTTGCAAATAAATTCATAAAGTTTTGTATAATCCATATGAACTTAAAAAAAAATGATTTGAATTATACATTCTCAAGAGTTATTCTCAGAATTTCCAGTCTTCAAATTCAAATTTGATCTTCAAGTAATTCGATGAACTTTCCAACAAGCTTTATAATCAAGTTTTTTGGATAGTTTTTGGACAGCTCATTCAGATTTGATATCCAATACTAATGATAATCCATACAAACCAATTATTTACAAAGCCTCTATCAGTGTTCACATAATAAGTAGGGTAGGAAAATCAACTCCTTAACTTGAAAGGTATTAGCACTCTAGGGAAATCGTAAATTCACTTGGTCAGGATTGATATTTGAATACAAAAGGATAAGAGAAGAGAGATTACACTAGAAGAGTTTTGGATGCATAACACATGTGCTAGGGTTTTATACTTGTGTGTGTTATTGTTATGAAGGGTTGTCTTCTTTCATTTTTAAATAGAAGAGATTTAAGTATAAGCAAGAGTATGGAGCAAGCATGAATGATGAACAAGTTAGGATTTTTCCTTGCTTGTGTCGTCCACTTTTCTAGGTGATTGGGCTGCACAGCTAAGGTTAATATTATAGGCTTATGTGTTGCCTTTTTGGCCCAAATAATCCATACTTCTTACTTGGGATCATAATGAGTCTAAATTCATTAACCTTCATGAGCCCTTTTTTTGTCCAATAAGCCCAAACTATGAGTCAAAACTCATAAACTCTTTTATGCAATCATAAAATAATTTATAAATTATTTTAATTCATTAATTAAGATAATTTTCTATGTAAGGAATTATTTATCTACTTATGATCTCCTCTAGAGTTAATATAAATATTCCTAAAATATTCAACTATCAACATTGAAAATTTACTATTATTTAATAATTATAATTTTTATTAGAATTATTAAATCATTGATTAATTAACACTTCTAATCATATTAAAACACTTTGTCAATCATTTCAAATGTCCTAGATATTCACTAATTTAACACTTGAATTTAAAATATTTTGTATTCTAACTTTTCCTTTGATTTTGGATTAAAGAGATTCTACTATATGTGACCCATTAGATTTCCATATATGTTGATAATGAATTTATTTACAAACTTCTACAAATTTAATTGAATTGAAACTCTTTTTAATTCAAATATAATTTTCATAACTTGTTCAAAAAAAAATTCATAGATTATGATTAACTTCTAGCAAAGTAAGGAAGATTATCCATTCACCTTAGATATTCTTTAGAATAATCTAATTGTCCCTTGTATGCATGCACTTAATGAATGCATAATCCCATTATAATAAATTGATTAAACATCTTGGAATTGGATGAACCTACAGATAAGCTTGCTTCCTTGAGCCCACCCATGCTTTCTCCTTTTGGAAATGTTAAATTGGAAGATAAGGATTAGAAGTTCTTTATTTCTAGCTTTTCTTTTGTGATCCAATCACAAATTTCACTATCCAAACTTTGTTGCTGGGTTTGCAAATTCATTGGTCTCCACATAGCCTAATTTGCATTAGGTGGACTCAACCAAAAAGCTTGGCCTAGCACATACAGGGCAATATAACAGCAACATAGTCCTTTTTCTCAACTCACTATGACACAATTATTACTTTGAAAATGGCTTCGGTGGCTAGGCATGCTCAGCTTACGCAGGACAGCACAACAGCTTTAGCTTGCATGCATATTACAATACAACAATAGCTTGGCTTGCTCGGGACAACACAATAACACGGCTTGCCCAAGACAACCCAACAATAGAGTCATCAGCTTCCTTGACTACTGTCCAATGAGGTAGAGTTATTGCTGACTAAATGAAAGTGATTGAGCTGGGTAGCATTTAAAACACTTCGATGTTGAATGATCCACAGAAAAGGAGGAAAAGCTTTGGTCTAACAGGAACAACGACATTTGACGTATAGCAACTCCAAGCAGAATAGGATGGTTGTGACGTTAGCTGAACAGAAGGACGTCAGCAGCTGATGAAGTTAATCAGTGTTGGACTGTGATGTCAAAACACTCCAACTAGAAGGCAACTCACTCAACTGATGCAGTTGGAGTCACACACTCGACAAGCCACCATTTGTACTCCAACGAGACACCAGGATTCTAGTTGAAGTTATTGCAAAAGTGAGCCAAAGCTCTTACTAGAAGATTGACTGAAAACAAGGGTGAATAATGACCATGGGTTGCTGCTCAACAACAGCTCAAAGATGAAGTGGTCACACTAGCAACTTGAACTGCAGAACAATCCAACATGAAGCTCGTCGGTTGGACTAGATTGATGCCAGTCGAAGAAAACAAAGTTGAGCAGCAATTCGACTGGAAGAATAGGGACACTCCAAGACAGAGCTGGACATGCTCAAGGGGATTAGAAGAACAAGAAAAGAAGAAGGAAGAGATGAGGAAGCTTAGCAGATGGCAGAAGCAACTGAAGATGACAGAGAAGGGAGGAGAGCAAGGCATTGGAGCTGGAGAAATTTTTGGAGAAAAGAAAGAAAAATATCGGGGACCAACATCTGGGTTTCCTTTTCATAAAAGCAAAATGAAATGGAAAAAATTACACTTTGACCCCAACAAAAGTTCATCATCTTCACCTAAGTCCTTCCGAAAAAGGAAAATTATATTATAACCACAATAAAATTTGAAAATTTTCATATTAGTCCATCAAATTCCATTTTTTTTCAAGTTATTACAATTAATTACTTCTAGAGAAAAGTAGGTATAGTTTAGTGGGGAAGAAGCTTTATGATTTGAATTTGGAATTTGAGGCTGACATAGAATTTGTAAATTGCTTTGCTAAGAAATAAAGAAGTGTACATCATCAAGGAATCAGCTTATAAATGTGGAACATGTTTCTAGCTTCAATTTATTTTACATGTGTGCTTATGATTGTTTGTTGATGATTTTGGCCAAGTTGATATCTTTTTGGGGTTTGAGATGGTTTATTGCTTGCTATTATAAAGTGTAGGAATTTTAGATCAGAATGTCTGAATATTTGTCCTTGAGATATAAAGCTCATATATTTAAGCATTTTTATTCCTATCTGTCTCCTGAGGATCTAATACACAGAATATAGATTAGTTATACCTAATGATTCTAATGTAGGGCACAATCTCATATAAGTTTAATGTCATACATATGAGAAATGATAAGTCATATTTTCATCTCACATGTTTGGATACTCATTGTCCTACTCATTTTAAATCTTTTTCTGGTTTCTCCTTTAAAAAAAAAAAAAAAAAGATTTGAGACTAAGGCATACTTTATTTGTTCCGCTTGAAGTTTAACTTGGTTGATTGGACTTATCATGTTTGTCTTTAACCAGCCACTTTGGCACACCTTAAATTGGAATGCGCTATTCTCGTTCATTATCTTTGAATTGCATTAATTTTGGATGTCAATGTTATTGTTTTGCAAATCTTTAATGGATTCTTTCTCTAAAGCTCTAAATGGCTACTAATGTTGAAATTTAATGCTATCAACAAGCAATATATGGAAATTTACTATTTTATTTTGGTTTGGCAAAACTACTAATTAGCTTTTAACAGATTTTAGATAATTCTATATATTTAAATTGAAATAAAATGTATGTTATAATACACTAATTTGCACTAGTAGCTTATTTGTTAGTGCTGGAAGAATAACTTCCAGAGTAATACAATACCTATTATAATTATTCTACTACTATTACAACACTTTCATTTTGAACTTTTTTGATTACAAGCTCAAGTTAGTCTATTAATTCTCAACAATCTGTATCATTTCACTGAAGTAAATCAATTCTATTTTTTTTATTTAAGCTCTTTTTTACTCTTCTTAGCAATAATCATCCAATAGCCTTCATATTCACATGATCTTATCTCAGCCTTAATTTGAATGAATATGCATGTATAATGCATGCAACTTTGATATGACTTTTTCAACTATGTCCTAGATTGTAATCCTTTATGGACTTTAATGTTGATATATTAATATAGCCAATACACATACATTAACTTATTGACATATATTGCAATATATGACAAGCCTTGATGAACAATAAAACTAGCGATGGTAATATATATGTATGTATATATATATATATATATAGATAGAAGATAATTTTATATTATTATCTTGTTCTTTTTTTTTCTTATATACAGATATATATATATATATATAATAATTTTATGACTGTAGGAAACTTGTGATATTTAGTTTTAAATTTATGATATATAAAATAATCTCGTTACAACTTTTTCACATTTAATGAAATGCGTTTTTTCTTAATTATATCGATTTGTTATTGCATGGGTTTAATGATAATTATATTGGTTTAAGTGCTAGTTTATATGAAAAATTGGAAAATATGAATCAACTAAGATGTAAAAATATGACAAAAAATTTTAAAAAAATAAATGAAAAATATTTAGGGGTGATTCAAAACCACCTTCATCATTTTTCAAAAATTTTGTAAAAAATTTCAAGGCGGTTCATAACAATCTCCATATTTTCAAAAAAAAAAAAAAGGGAAAATTTAAAGGGGATTCATAACCACCTTCATATTTTTGAAAAAAAATGGAAAAAATTTAGAGGCGATTCAACTGCACTAAAATTATCCACTGCTAAATGTCAGTCGAGGTTAACATTCCAAGTCAATCCATAGGAACTAGTGATTAATCTAGTATATCGGAATAGAAGGCAAGATGATGGTTATCTGCTCAAACTATGAAATTAAACAAGTGGCATAAACAAAAAAATTAAATGTATAAGGGAAACTCTAAATAGAAAAGTTTCAATCTAAGAGACTATTACATTCAGTTTAATGATTGATCATAGACACAAAAGTTTCTTGCCATTTTTGATTGCTTAGCTAAGAATCAAATTAAGCCTGATGCCTAAATTAATTCTTACTAATTTTCCTATAATTTTATTAATCGAGTCTAGTACCAAATTAACCCTTATTGTTGAATTGACCCCAATCAGGTTAATAATAACATTAAGAGTTAGAAAACACTGAGATGATTAACAAACTCACCCTAGCAACAAATTTATAAATCACTTTATGTTTCTCTAGAATAATTAACTGGCACTAGTGCATAATAAAATATCCTGGTATGACTCAAGCCAAATGGCTATAAACAACTTTGATTATAAAAGTTTAGCTAGCAATTAATTGCAATGAACAATCAATTAATGTGGCCCAATTAATCGATTATCCAAAGTAATTAATTACATTAAATTAGATAAATAAGGAAATCAAATTGTGAATAAATCAACAATAGAAATAAGTCTCACAATTAACAAGCAAATTGAAACAAAATTTCCTTTAGATTGAATAAGAGATTCAACTACACATTATAAGAAAATTACAAACAAAAATAAAAGAAAAAAGAAGACCTGAAAGGGACTAGTGTTGTTATCCTAGGAGAGCTCTTCCTTCTGACAAAGTTAGAGAAAAAGAAAAGAATGTAAAATAATGAATACTTAGGTGTCAACTAGGTTTTTCTATAAGTTAACTCCTCTCTCTACTTAGACTGTTGACTAAGGCTAGAAGGAGGCACAATTGAGTGTAAGTCTCTTCATATAAGTTATATCTTTATCTCTTACAATCCTATGGCCTTGAATTTGCTTAAAAATTTAATTCCTAACTCAACTTACGAGCTAAAAACCAAAACAATCTTGCATAGTAGTCCAATCCTATAGCAAAGTTCATCATTCAGATTCACGATTTTGAAACTTATTCAAAACGATATGTTTTAACCTTGAGCTCTTCATAAAAATTGTAATGGTGGATTTTAGCTATCAAATAGGCTTGAGTTTACACTAAATTGAGGTCTAGAGCTCCATATAAGATCAAAATATCGAGAGTGATTCTGGGTCTGTGAGTTAACACGTTTTTTTGGCTTCTAGGATGAATTTCACTATCTAAATAGCTAAACTAGGTTTAAGACTCTTTATAACATTTGTGGATCTTCCTCTAACTTTCAAAAATATAAAAATCACCCAAATTTGAAGTCTATAACTCCAAAAATGCCAAAAACTTGAGATAATGTCAAATTACTAAACTAATCCAATTAAACTAAAAAATTGATCAATTAAAAAATCAATTTCAAATATCCAATTTAATACAAAAACATGACCAAAAACTAAATATAAAAGAGATATAAAATATATATAAATTATAATCATCAGTTAACAGAACCGCCCTGAGTACACTTGAGATAGTTTAAACCACTACCAAGAATAGCTACAAATTACCCCTAAGTATCACCTTTTTTTTTTTTTCGGGAGATGAAAATTTCTCAAAAATCATAGAATGTGTGGTTAGTAATTCTAAATAAAAATCATAATTTTAGTCCTTCCTCTTTGCCTTTATTCAAATGCAAAAGCACAAAGGATTAATTTTACAACTACATTTAATTTGATAAGAATATGATTAGTGGTATGTGTCTATATATATTAAATTATTTTTTTAGAAGTTAGAATTATGACGCGAGAATCTTTCTTATAAATTATATGTGCCAAATATGAATGATTTGTTTTTGTCTGTATTAAAGTTTGGTAAAAATATAAAATGCAAAAGCACGTACTTGAATTGGAGGGACATATGCATGATTATATAGTTCAAATTTCTTACTTGCTATTACAGCATTGATTGTGAATAAGTTCTTGAATTAGAAAATGCTAAAGGCATGATTTGGGACATATTAACACCCTAGTCTTCTCACTTTTATTAAAAACTTAAACTTAATTGATCTTAGTGCCACAACTATATGATGGAATTGAAAACTTCATCAATGATTTTCCTCGAATCGAATCGAATCCTTTGTATTTGAATTTTGTTATTCCGATCACAATTCTATTGAATATCATCAACAATCATGTTTGTGAATTTGATCGCACCACCAAAATTTTCTTTCTTTCTAGCTTAAACTTACTTCGCATTAAGGCATCTCTCATTTCCTTAGGTCTAAACTTATATGAAATTTAACCCAAACGATTAGCCTCTAAATTGCTATTAATCAATCTCACAATCATGTGTTCATAAATGTTATAGTAGCAACGTGGATAATCCTTATAGTAGTATAATAGAAAATGTGTGATTATAATGGTAACAACATGTGAATCAATCTGCCATTGTCTATATGTTGATGTCATGAAATAATCATGATTGTTGTTATGTTAATGTGACAAGAACTATGTGTGGTTATAATATGATAGAATGTAACCCATGTAAGTAAGGTTGTGATTGAATGTGAACGTTGTGATACAAATATTATAAGTAACAACATTATTAAGTTTGAGAATTCCTCATAAGATGATGATATATGATGTATAATGCAAAGAAATGTGATATATAATGATGATGATGATATATGATACATGAGAATGATAAAACATAAATGATGGATATTATGATATTGTGACAAAGACGTGTGATTATGATGGTAATAGTAAAAATGCATTATGTGGCAAGATTATGATAAGAAATGATACTCTTAAAATGTTTGAAAATTTGCCATGAGACCTAGGATGACAAATGATGAGAATGAGATGTGTTAATGGATGAGATGAGATATATGAACTAGATTCGGATTTGTGCGTTCCAATATGACGAATGGTATAAAATGGGTGTCTAGAGGAAAAAAGTTGAATTTGTACAGTATAAGACTGAAAAAAAAGTAATAAGAAAGATTTTGATTGTTATTATTTATTTTAATTATGCATGAATTGATATTTTGTGAAATGCTAAATTTCAATATGACAATATGATACAAATATATGTGAAAGCTGATTTCTATAAAATGATAAAAAAAATAATATGGCATTGTGATCTAAATATATAGTGATTAATGAAGATAGTTTAAAGCCATGAGAAGATCATGATTCTTTACAATATGACAATAAGAATGTGTTGTGATATCATTCAAAGGTTGGTCTTCTAAGTCTTTATAATGTGTTTGTTAACTCTAGCATAATTTATGTTTATTGATGATATGATGTATATTTATATGACTGAATGTTGATAAATTCATAAGTTGGGTACGAATTTGTCTCACCAAGTCCTAAACTCACTCTTTTGTGAATGATTTTTTAAATTCTCAAAATTTTACCGATAACCCATACCATAAGAATTAAGAATGAACAATGAGCCATAGAAGTTTTTGTTGATATCTTTACCACTACAATAGAAAGTTCTCTAAAAAAGTAATGGATCAAGTTCATATATCATTATATTAAGCTGGGTCAAATATTAGGTCTATTTTGTTAAAAACTAGAAAAAAAAAACTTATCAAATGTATGTTGAATTAGTATGAGCCTTGTTGGACAACGTCCTTATATATAAAATGAAACTATGGTTAAGGTCCAAAGTGCTTATCTTTCTTTTTATATATATGCTTAATTATTTTTTAGTCAATCAATTGAGAAAAAGAAAATTCGATTAAAAAGTTTAAAAAATGTTTTAGAAGAAAAGGTTAAATAAAGATTAAAAATTGATGATTAATCGAAAATTGATATTTATGCTAGTTATGATTAAAAAAAAATTATGTCATGACAAAAAATATGACCAAAAACTAAATATAAATAATATGTAAAATACGTGTAAATTATTATCATCATTTAAGTTAATCACCCCTTGAGATAGTTTAAACCAATATCAAGATTAGTTGTAAATTACCGTTAAGTATCAGTTTTTTTCATGAGATATGAAAATTTCTCAACTCTCGGGAAAAATTGTAGTGGACAGGGGGAACTGCGCGGCGTGCATGCTCTTCAACTCTTCAATAATGTCAATATTTTATGTTTATTAACAAATATTTTAATCCACTGCTCATATAGTTTGTATGAATTCATCCTTTTAATTTTGTCAAATCAAGCGCTTCGTGTTTTTGAAAATATAAGTTTTGGAAATGAATGGAATTCTTTTTGTTAATGCTTTCTCCAAGATTGTTTTTGTTTATGAATTTTTTTTTCCCTCTTTTTTGAAATGAATGGAGATTGGAAGATGAAAAGGTGTCAAAACGGGCTGAACAGTAATTTCAAGTTTGAGTCCAACCGCCCATTTCAGTTCTCAGTTTCCACCTAAACAGGTTTTTGGGGATATACCGCCAAAATGAAATTGAAAATTGAAATTCAAACCTTTTTCGGTGCTGGTTGATTTCTCACCTGTGAATATAATCTCCTTATCATTACATCGCACTTTCCTCCCATACGCCGATTCCTCTCAAAATGGCAAAAGCAAATGCTAAGGACAAGCCCACTCACACTTCCCTCCACCCTCCTTACTTCGACGTACATATCATTTATCTTCAATTTTTGTCTCATTGTTCCAATGCTAATGTATATCCCTGTTTTGCAGATGATAGCAGATGCAATATCGACATTGAAAGAACGCAACGGATCAAGCCAGCAAGCAATAGCCAAGTTCATAGAGGAGAAACAAGGGAAATCGCTACCCTCAAATTTCAGGAAAGTCCTCTCTGTTCAGTTGAAGAAATTCGTGAAATCAGATAGGCTTTTCAAGGTGAAGAATTCCTTCAAAATTTCTTCCACCGAGAAGCTGGCAATCGAAATTAAGGAAACTCAGCAAAACAAAGCTGTCAAAGCAACAAAAAAGACTACTAAGACAGCCAAGCAGAAGGTTACAGAGAAGGGGATGAAGACCAAGAGACTGAGTCAGGTCAAGACACCAGATGCTCTGAAAAAGGATGCTAAGAAGAAATCTGTGGCCTCGACGGCAGCAAAAGTGAAGAGGCTGAGTCAGGTGAAGTCTCCTGAAGGGATGAAGAAAAAGAAGGCCAACGTGACGCCATTGACGAAGAAGAATGCTTCCAGGCCCGCCAAGAAGGCTGGGAAATAGGTATGTGCATTATTTGTTAATGGATGGTAGTTTAGTACGAAACTAAATAGCATATATAATCGTTGTGCTTTAGATTTTCTGCAGAAGATGATTGTTATAACTTGTAATGTTATCTATCTGTAGATGTTGACGATGATAGATGTAGTAGTTAAATTAATATTACATGTGGTTCATATTAGTTATGATAATCACTGATTGCTGCGGAGAGAATTCAACATTGGGTATATGGCAGAATATGAACACTGTACTTGAAAGGCATAAATCACAACAAAGAACAGTGTCGTCTGCGGTTCCCAGCCCAGTTAAGGATTACCCTCAATGTATTGTGTCTGAATATTCTTCAATTCGTAAAATATATTAAAATACTATTTTAATTCTCACGTATATAGATTTTTTCAAATTAATTTTTATTTAAATTTTATTTTTAATTTAATTCTCAAAAGATTGAATTGGATTCCATCAATTCTTCTATCAATCAAATTCTAACATTTATTAACAAATTTGACAATAAGACTATCCACAATGGGAGTTGTTTAAGGGAATGCTTAATTTAAGCAACTCCCTTTTAAGCAACTCTCCCATTGTGAAGTAACTTCCAAGGTATGAGTCAGCATTGCAGTTGCAAGCAACTGCATCTTAAGAAAAAAGTAGGTCCAGTTGTGAGATAAGTTAAAAGAAGTGAGATAAATTATGGGGCCCATTTAAGAAATTTGATAGAGTTGCACCATTGTGGGATAAAATTGTTTGAGTTGCTTGAAGAAGTGTAAAATGATGTGGCAGTGTGAGATCCAGTAAAAAATTAATAAATAATACTTAAGCAATTCATTTAAGTAACTTGCAATGGGGATAGTCTAAGAAGGTTTAAAATTTTATCTAATATCATTTAATATTTGTGATATTTTTTGACTCTAAATTAATCATGATTTTAATTTAAAAGTAAAGATATAATAATTATTTTAATTATGACATTTTTATTATTTAATGTAATGTTATTTTATTTCACATAGAGATTTATTCTTATGCAAATCATATTTAATGTTTATATAACTATTAAAAAATATAACTTAAAATTTTGGATTCTAAATTATTATTTTAATTAATAAAGTGTGAGATTAATGGTGGAAAAATTTAATTAAAAAAATAAAATTATTAAGAATTAAATTAAAAATAAAAATTAAACAGAAATTAAATTAAAAAAATTTATATAAGCAATTTAGCGTCCTAAAATATTGGGCAAAAATTTCCAGTCACCAAAATTTGGAATGCTGGAAATCTTATTTGGTTGGGTTGCCATAATCGTTTTAGTACATGGCATGGCACTAAATGAATGTTTTCTTCTAGTTATCTGTCATCTCATTGTGTGCTATTTCCTGAAGTTCACTGGACACGTGGATCGGTCTATTCTTTTTCTGATGCCGATTTTATTTGATTTTCGTGAATACTCATTATCACTGGTATCTCAAGAAGAATTCGGATTTTCTTAAGTTTTTTTAAAAAATTAAGGTGAAAATTATGAAAGAAATAAATATAATTTTTTTATTTTTTAATAAAAAATTATAAATTTAAGATAAAAATTATATTTTATTTCTCGTAATTTATTTTATTACATTTTAAAAAAATTTAGGAGATGCGTAATAGAAGTGATTACGTGAAGAGGAGTGATAACCGTATAGAGTAACATTAATGAGGACGAACCAGTTAAGTACCATCATTCCCACATCAAAATCAAATTGTAACGTTAAAAGTCAAGGCATATCGCTTTCTTATTCATTGCCGAATCAATTCTTTTTATCCCTTGCCAAGCAAGGGAGAAAAAAACTAGAAGAAAAAAAAAAAGATAAGAAAGAAAAGGGAAGGAAAAAAAAAAGAAAAAAAAAAGAAATTTTATTGATTGATAGGAAAAAAATGAAAGGAAAGAAAAAAGAAAGAAAAGAAAAGGAAAGGAAAGGAGAAGAAAATGCTTTTATGATTTAATCTACTTGTAAATTGTTGTAATTTTTTACATCATTTTTTTCAAATTTTGAGACAATATTTTATATATTAAATATTTTAATACATTAATTTTATACTAATAAATTTTGACTGCTCATCATTCAATTTATTAAAAGGTAAATAGTAAATTAATTTTGTAGAAAAGTAAAAAAAAATCTATATTATTTAGTTAGTTAATAATCTAATATAATTAATTTATACACTCAAAGATCAAAATTACAATTAAACTTCTATGTTGATAATAGACACTCCATAAAATAAGAAAAACAAGTGAACCACCCCCCAAAAATAATCTTATAATCAAAGAACAAAAATTCCAACATCAGATCATACAACTATTGGTTTGAAAAGGTCAGTCTTTGCTTTTTAACTTCTTCTTTTTAATAACAATGGATGATTTAGGAATCAAATTAATCTTTACATTAGAA
>JANHAO010002708.1:0-27925 GCA_026873985.1 Saraca asoca
CGTGAGGGGTGTGACCCCAGAGCGGACAATATCTATTGGGACCTTATAAATTCATCATAGGTCACTTTCCAATTTGAAAAAGTAAGCTACAACAATTCCAAAGCCACTGATAGAAAGTGACAACAATCTAAAAGAGCAAGCTATTGCAATTCCAAAGCCTCTAATTGAACTGACATCACACTAAAAGAATAAGCTACTTGACTTGGAGTCCAAGTTGATGATAGGGTTCTTTGGTGCCATGCTTATTTATAAAAGGGGAGATATTCTTCACATTAACACATGTTTTTCAAGTAAATCTTCTTCCTTCTCTAAAAGACTTATCTCTCGAAGTTCTCTAATATTCTCTAAGTATTCTTTGTGATTCACTTGTAAGTCTACTCTAATAAGAGTTTGAAAAATCATTGTAGTCTCCTTGAGACAGAGCCTTTTGATTTTTAAGTTTGTAAATGCTAATTAGCTAGGGTTGAGTGCAAGTGATACACTTGTAGATACCTTGTAGCTAAGAATTGTGCCTTGGTGTAAAGATAGAAAATTCTTAAGTTGAGAGATAGGATTGCATATACCTTAAATGGTCCAGTGGGAAAGATTGTAAGGGATACTCAAAGAAAAAGTGCTAGTAGACAACCCTCAAGTTTGGATTTGACCTTGTGAGAGAGAAATGGACCCAAAGGAACGGTTTTCCCTTTAGACCATCAAACCTCTATACATCACTGTGATCATTTTCTTTTCCTACTCTTTTACTTTTCATACACTTTAATTATTTATCTTCATATGCTAGTTACTGTATGTTTCAATATTTGTTTATTGCTTTTGTTAAAGGGAAGGTTTTTAAAATTATAAACTTGTGTTTTAAAACACCAATCCACTCTTTCTTGGTGTATTTGTTCTATTATGGTCAATGATGATGAACATCGGAAACTTGATTGATCAAAGGTGAAATGTAATGGTCAATGGTGATAGATAATGGTGAGCAGTGGTCAATGAAAATAGATGGTAGTGAGCGGTGGTCAATGACAATAGACAGTGGTGCATTAAGGTGGTAACAGTGATAAGATATTAATAGAATTATAAAAAAAATAGTCTTTTTACATGGTTAAAACATTCTAGTGTCATGGAAATCTAAGATAACAACTTGCCTATGAGAATATTTTAAGAGAATATCAGGCTAAAAACATTTCTAAATATATTCTTCTTAATTTTGAACTAAACATGAGAATTTAGCATTTTCTTAAATATTTTTGAAAATGTGAGATAGATTTTGCAAACCAAACATCCTTTAAGAGTCACCTTAAAATTATAATGAGCAATAACCATAGGTTAAAAAGGAGAAATATTTATATATTATAGTGACGATATGTGTTTTTATTTTCACTTAATAAAAAAAGTCAATCAATAATTTTTTAATATATCAATTTTGTGAGACCTACAAATTATACTTTACAAATTTTTTTGCCCATATATCTATTTTCCCTTTCCTCTTAATCATAAAAAGAGTAATCTTATTCCCTTTAAACATAATTGTCCAACTCAATAACATTAATTTCAATGTCCTAGGCAAGGCAATTAGAGCTTAATTTGTTCAAAATTTGATTGATAAGCTGAAAAAATTCAATTCCACATCAAAGATTTTTACAAAATTGGCCAACTGGCAATTATTTCAAACGGATTCCCCATCAAAGATGTCGAATGTGCATTTCTTCATATTTAGTCTCATCTAGTGCCTTCTTAAGACGTTGAACATTTTTTTCAAGTTTGCCTAATGCTACTTCATGCTTTTTGACTTAATTAGCATATGGTCCACATAAATCTCCATATTTTTACCCATTTGCTCTTAGAATATTTTGTTCATCATTCTTTGACATGTTACCTTTGCATTCTTGAGTCCAAACAACATTACCTTGTAATAGAAAACCCCCTTGATCAATTATAAATGTTGTTTGATCTTCGTCATCGGGGTGCATCTTAAGTTGATTATACCCTATAAATGCATCCCCAAAACATAAGATTTCAAACCTTATAACACTGTCAACTAGCTGATCAATATTTGAGAGAAAGTACAAATCTTGGGCATGCTTTGTTAAGGCCTATAGCAATGCACATTCTCCGTACTCTATTGGCCTTCTTAACAAGAACCACATTTGCTAGCCATGTGGTATGTGGGATGTCCTTGATGAAACATGTATTCATGAGCTTTTCTACTTCCTCTTTGATCATTTTTGGTTACTCAGCACCATGATTTCTCTTTTTTTGTTACACAGGTTTGGTGTTGGGGTCGATTGACAGCTTATGACATGCTATACTTGGGTGTATCCCTAGCATATCTACAGGTGTCCATGCAAAAATTTTGATGTACTTTTTTAGGAATTCAACCAATCGACTCTTGTCTTTCTCCATAAGCTCAACCCTAATCTTATCGCCTTTTTGTCACTTTCCTTAAAAATTTTCAATTCTTGTGAGTCTAAGCCTAATTCCGATTAGCATGGATTATCTTACTTGACATCTAGCATTCATTATCTAGTGGGTTGACAACCACTTGCTTCATCCCACTGGTGCTTTCTTTACTCTTGCCAAACTAGCCATGTAGCATCTGCAAGCTACTTACTGATCAGCCCGAACTTCCCCTATTCCACTTGCCATAGGGAACTTCATTAATAAGTACAGGGTAGAAACTATGATTCCTTCTTAGTTTACAGATGTTCTTCCTATTATTGCATTGTAAATGCTATTCAAGGTAGCTACAACTAGAAAGTTGTCATCAAGATTATTTGTCAATGATTGAGTTTCTAAAGTTATCCTTAGGGTCACTATTCCTTCCACTTGGGCCTATCCACCTATAAAATCGATTAGAACACCTGTGTAAGATTTGTACATGCTTTTTGGATATTAAAAGTATTAGCAGCATATAAGTATAAAATGTTAGTGAAACTTTCCTTATCGACAAGTATCCTTTTAACTATGAAGTTGTACACAAGTGCCAAGGTTATCATTGGGTCATCATGGTCTCAGTCAATATCCGCAAAATCTTTCTTTGTAAAGCAAATAGGTTTATACTACTCTATTATCTTTTTTTCCCCTTTCACAACCATTATCATTCAAAGATATCTTTTTCCAACACTCTTGGAAGTTCGACCTCCTATGAAACCCCCTACAATGGTTTCCACCATCCCCAAGATTAGGCAATCTACTTCTACTTGCTTTTCCTCCATTCGAATGGGTCATGACAAATGATCTTGCTCCTTCACATCTTCTTTCCCCCTATCCTTTCTTAATGTACAAAACTTCTTATATTTATAGAGGTGTCCCCTCCTTAATGGTGTTTCTATTTCATCCCTTAATGTCACATAATCATCAATATGATGCCCATAATCACAGTGGAACTTACAAAATTTTAATTTGACTATCAAGGGAAACTTCCTTCATTTTTAGGAGGAACTCCATTAGATTGACTACCCTCACATCTTGAACGATATGGTTGATTGGTGTGCTCACCAGCTTATAGTTATTAAGTTGCCTGGGGGTGGTGCTCTCTTACTTGGGTGCTTTATCCCTAGCTTGCACATTTTCTAATTGACCTCTCTCAACCTATCACTGAGCAAGCTTGACTTTCTCGACATTTATATATTTCTCTAACTAGGCTAGCAACTTTGAGAAAGAAACTATAAGTCACTTAGCTAATGAAAAGGAGAAATGCCCAGATCAAAGACCAAAATTGATTTAATGTACTGCTACGCCTTCATTGATATCCTTAATTTCTGATACTAGGGCATTGAAATAGGCCAAATATTCCTTTAGCATTTCACGTTGTCCTTGCTAGAAATTCACCAAGGCCTCTAACATCTTCCTTGGTGCTCTACTAGTAGCAAAGTAAGTAGAAAATGCTTTGGCCAACTATCATAAGCTGTTGATCAACAGCCTTAGTAGTGTTGTAAATCAATATTGTATTTTAATTAATTTATATATTTTTTAAAAATAAATTATAAAATATGTCCTCATTAGAAATTAAGCAACCAATATATTATCTTCAAAAAAAAATATGCATTTCAAAAAAAAAAATTTTATGAAGTTTCAAAAATATTTTAAATTAAAATTATGATAAGTACTCAAAAGTGATCAAAATTTCAAAAAGAGAAATGATGAAATATTAAATTTAGCATTTGATATGTAAAGATGATATAAAAATTTAAAGATGGAACTTTTAGATAAATACAATCCACCAAATCATAATTAAATATTACTAATCTTCTATTGCTAAGTATTTTATTTATATATAAATATAAATATTTATATGATTACTTACTTATATATAAATTATTTAACACACATAAAAATAATTCAAATTAAAATCTATTAATGAATTTAGATTGAAAATCAGGTGTAGATAATATTATTAAATAATTTTTTTAAATAGATAATTTTCATAAAAAATGAGAATATATATCATTTATCAAAATGGTTTATAATTTAAAAATTAGAACATATATTATTAAAATTATTTAAACGTTGAATTGTGCAACTTATTGAAGTATTAAAATATTTTTAACTTTTATTTTTAATATTAAACATTTAAATTTCACTAAATTCTAAGTTGAAAATCATTTCAATAATATGAAAATGAATACCAAAATTACATTACTCAAATAAATAAATAATCTAAATATCAAAAATTAGAATCAAAATATTATTTGATGATTCAAAAAATTTTAAAAATTAAATTAATAATTCAATAATTTAATAGTAGTAAAATTAATAAAAATTAAATTAAAATATTTTTGAAAAGATAAAAAAATTAAATGATAAATTTAGCTAATTCAAAATATTAATGTAATAACTTTATTAAATTAAAAAAATATAATATTTCCTCACAATTAATACGAATATAATTATACTAATTATATAATCATTTAATACATAAAAATATGATTTATCTATATTTAAATACATTATAATTTATAATCTAAATTCATATTACAAATTATTATCATATAAAATTAATAAAAGACATGCATCACGCAAGATACAATCTAACAATGTATCTTTATTTTCTCTCAATAAAAAAAAGTCAGTCAACAATTTTTTCTACTTATATATCAATTTTTTGAGACCCGCACACATAACAAATTATGCTTTAAAGTTTTTTTTTTTTTGGCCCATATGTCTATTTTTTTCCCCTGCCTCTTAATTATAAAAAGGAAACTCTCATTCCCTGGATGCGTAAATAAATTATCCAACACAATAACGTTAGATTCTGTACCCTAGGCAACTCCGGAGTCTGCATTAAAAGCTGAAAAAAATTCAATTCCCCGTCAAAGATTTTCATAAAATTGGCCAGTTGGCAACTGTTTCAAACAGATTTCCCGTCCAAGATTTTTATAACATTGGCCAGTTGGCACCTGTTACGAACAACATCCCAGGCACAGTACGCTCCATGAGTGACTAGAAATTTTTTATTACGCAGTAATATTTTTTTCACAACCATCCTCCGATGGTTATTGAAAAGCATAGCTGGGTGGCAATGGCAGAAGAAAAGTGGTGTGGACATGGACATGGTAGTGGAGGAAAATGGTGACAAGTGATGGTGGAGATGGAGTTGAGTAGTGGCGGTGAGTTGCAATAATGGAGGTAACAGTAAGCAATGACTGGTAATGGTGATGGAGTGGTGACAGTAGTAGCATGCAGAAAAGCAACACAATGCCAAAACCGAAATACTTATTGAACACGAAACAAGACAAGATAAGAGTCATCGATAATCGATAATCTTTCCAAAACATTTACGCATCAGATCAACATCTTAACAGATGAGATGCACCAAATACCTATCATAAAATTTGGCACAAATATAGTAAAATAACATAAGCGAACGCTTCAGGTGAAAAGGCTTCAAAGCCATCATCTTTTGAACAATAAAATTAAACCCAAAAAAGATTCAGCAATCAACAACCTAGGAGAACTTAATTGACAGTTCTACAGTAAAGAGTAACTATTGTCTCAAAAACGACCAATCCCCCAAACTCTGATCACACCATCTGTGTAACCACTGAACAATGTGCTTCCATCTACGCTCCAGTTCAAACTTGTACAGTAGATGATCTGTGCGTCAATGGCAAGGAAGGAATAAGAGTGAATTATTTTGAAGCAAAGCAGATGACAAATAGCAAGCAATGAAATCACAAATAACAATATTTCGTAAAAGAGTCGGCAATAAGTACATGAAAAAGTGCTAAAAAAACACTTAGGAATATTTTTACTGTGGAGGGAATGGAGTAAAGAAAGTGTGATAAACAAAAGCAACTGAATACATTTAAAAGGAGTATAAAAACCTGAAACAAACTGGAAGTAAACAATATTTATGGATTGAGCATAAAAGTTCTAATGGCCAGGCATTTATTTAAATGACAGAACAAGTTAATGTTCCGATACAAGGGAAAAAGGCACCAAGATACACAAATGCAATTCAGATGGCGATAATCAATTGGAAAACAAGAGATGAATAATTAAAACAAAGTGTACCACCAAGCATATGTTATGAATCAACTTATAAACTAAAAAACTATAAATTCTACAGGGCATAGAGTCACAGTTATAATTTCATAAAAGCTACTGAGTAGCTTTAAAAGGAGTATAAGCCTGAAACGAACCGGAAGTGAACAATATGGATAGTGCATACATGTTATAATGGCCAGACATCCATATCACAAATCAAGTTAACGCACCAATACGAGGGAAAAAGGTAAGATACAGAAAAAAAAAAGCAATTCAAGAGATGAATAATTAAAACACATTCAAGACAATCTCACTAAGTTACCACCAAGCACATGTTATGAATCAACTTATAAACTAATGAACCATAAATTCTGCAGGGCATAGATTTAATTTCATATAAAGCTACAAAATTGGGCGGGTAAATAACTATCAAAAGGCAACACAGTTCATCAAAGAACGGTGATACACAGATGGAATAAATTGCCATTCACCAAGATACTCACGAGTTACCAGCCAATAAACTCTGTAAATTCAAAATAAAAATCCTTTGAGAAAAGTATAAGTACACAATCAAGAAATAAGAAAATTACCTTTTTCTTGGAGTTGTTAGCGCCTGTGGTCTCAGCTTCATTCTTAAGGTCAATCTTCAAATCTTCAACAATGCTCTTACTCTCCAAATCCCAGATCTTAATGCTCTGTTCAGTGGCGGCGCAAAGCCAGTATCTGTTAGGACTAAAGCATAGAGCATGAATGATAGCACCAGCATCCAGCGAGTACAGCCTCTTCCCTTCAGCCAAATCCCAAAGCAAAATCACTCCATCTTTGCCACCACTTGCACAGAGCGAACCATCAGGGGAAACCGCCACAGTGTTGACATACCCGGTGTGGCCAGCGAGTGTGTTCCTCAGCTTGCAGTTGGTCAAGTTCCAAACTTTCACAGTCCTATCCCAAGAAGCCGACACAATAGTGGGTTGCAGCGTGCTGGGGCTGAATCGAACGCAGCTAACCCAGTCAGAGTGCGCATCACTGTCCTGAATTGTGTACTTGCACTCACCCAGAGTGTTCCATAGCTTAATCGTGCGGTCACGAGAAGCAGAGACGATCTGGCGGTTGTCGATAGAGAAAGCAACGGAAAGCACATCCTTAGTGTGTCCCACGAATCTGCGGGCGGAGACGCCAGCAGCGAGGTCCCAGAGGCGTAGCTCGCCATCCCAGGAGCCGGAGAGGGCAAACTGGCCATCGGAGGAGAGGACGACGTCTTCGACGAAGTGGGAGTGGCCGGTTAGCCTGCGGCGGGGAACACCGTAGTTCTTGTCCTCCTTGGTGAGACGCCACAGAATGATTGATTTGTCGCGAGAAGAGCTGACGATCATGTCGGAGTTGTCAATTGGGGTGGCAATGGCTGTGACCATATCTGTGTGACCACGCATAGTGCCGCGAAGAACAAGCCCATCCGCCATCTTCTTTTGTGTGTTCTGTATGAGATGTTAGGTTACGTTACTCTGAAGAGGCTCGAGCTAAAGGCGAAGAGGATAGTTGAAAGGACTATATAGGGGAAAGCATATTAGGGTTTTGGGGATAAATACGGCGGGTCGTTTCGCATGGGGTTGTGAATTTGGAACTGGATAAATGTTGATGGTGAGGAATAAATTTACGAGAGTTTAGGGAGAGGAGAGTTCAAACTCTTCCAATTTTTTTTTTTTTAAATATTGGTAAGAAATAAATTTGATCAATTTTTAAATAAAAATTAATTTAAAATAAATCTTACAATTTGTTATTGTATAAAACTATCCTCTATCTTTTATTTTATCATATTATATAAAAAATTGTATAGATTTAAAAAATAATTAATTTAACAAAAACATTATTAGATATTAAGACCATTAATACTATTTTCACTTTCTCATCCACACTTTTTCACCGAAAAAAAGTGTCTCACTGTAGACCCGACCTCTATTAGAAGATATACATCTACATCCAAATTGTTAGGGGCGGACCCAACGTGGACCTAGTGGGGGCTCAAGCCCCCACTCAAGTTTTCTAAAAAAAATATTATAATATTAAAAAAAATTTTGATAGAAGGACTAAATTGAAAATTTGACAGTGATTAAATTGAAAAAAATCTTTAAAAATGGGTCTGAGTGAAAAAAAGTAAAAAATTTGAGACTAAATTATAAATTTTCTTATTTTGGATCCGGACCAGCCTCCACTGACCCAGATTCATGCATCCGTCCCTGCAAATTGTGTCATGTCCAACATTTATTTAGATGTAATTAAGCATTTTTTTTATCAATAGATGGTAAAAGTGTCTAAATGAACTTGAATTACCTAGTTAAACCAAAATACCCTATAATGATTAATATTTTTTAAAATATAATAATATAAATTAAAGATTTATATTATCATAATAAAATAATATAACATATTTTATCAATATACACACACATATGTGTATGTATATATAAAGCAGCAATAACAAATTCACAATAAATTATTTCAAGCATATAAAATTTAAAAAATATTATATATAAAATATTTAAAAAAATATAAAATAAAAGATAGGTCATAAAAAATTCTTTTAATTTTAATAATTTAAAAGCTATCTTATCACCATGCTATTGGTCATTATTCTCTTTTCTATAAAGTCAATAGCCTTATATGAATTTGATATACGAGGGAAAAAATTTGAATAAATTATATAATCCATTTGAAATTTATAAATCTTTTTAATAATATAAAAATTATAGTATTTATTCTTACTTAAATATTATTCACAATTATGGATGGCAATGGGTCGGATTCGGGTAGGTATGGCAATACTCATAACTGTACCCATCAGAAAAATTCATACTCATACCTTGTTCGTACCAGCGAATACTGTAGCGGGTATGGGTACGAATTTATAATCACAGGTATACCTGTCAAAATTTATAAAAAAATTATTTTTTTAATAGTGTTTACGGGTACGAGTTTATACCCGCGGGTAAGGATATACCTGCTAAAACGACGTCGTTTTGAATAGTATTTAAATAAAAAAAATTATTTAAATGGATAAACGAATATAGGTACAGGTATTTTTTTCAATAGTATTCACGGATACGAGTTTATACCCGTGGATATACCCGTTAAAACGACATCATTTTGAGTAATGTTTAAATAAAAAAATAAATTTTTTTATTTAAATAAGTAAACGAGTATGAGCACAGATATGTTTTCATACCTGTACCCGTTACGGGTATGAAAATCATACTCGTATTTGCCCACGAATAATTTTTTTCATATCCATACCCGCCAATCACAGGCGAATATCTACGGATAAACAGGTACGCGGGTAAAATTATCATTCCTGTACACAATAAGTATGTTCCACTTGTTAAAAGAGAGTAAGAGAGAAAAAATTTTATTTTTTTATTTCAATTAAATAATGAATAGAAATTATATATTTATATGTTATAATAATAATTATTTATTTAAATTATCTATAACTGATTTCTAATTTATTTTTAATCTTATTACAATTAAATCATTGAGTTATTAATTTAATTTTTAAAATTTTTAAATTATTAAATAACATTTTGATTTCAAATTTTTAATATTTGAAGTATTTATTAATAAAAATTTGGTATTTTAATATTATTAAAATTATTTTTAATTTAGAATTTAGTTGTATTATATTTAAATATTAATATTAAAAATAAAAGTTAAAAATGATTTAATATTTTAGTGACTTGCATAATTTAAAATTTAAATAATTTAAATAATATATTATCTAATTTTTAAATTATAAAAATAATTTAATAAATGTTATATATGATTGTTTTTTAAGAAAATTATCTATTTTAATAAAAATATTTAATAAAATTATCTATGCCTAATTTTTAGTCTGAATTTATTAATAGATTTTAATTTAGATTATTTTTGTATGTATTAAATAATTTTTTATGATACATAATTATATTTATATAAGAATAAAATATTTATATCTAATTATGATTTGATAAATAATATCTATTTAAAAATTTTCACTCTAAATTTTCATATTATTTTTAAATATCAAATACTAAATTTAATATTTCATAATTTTTTATTTTATAACTTTTATCACTTTTGAGTATTTATCATAATTTCAATTTAAAATATTTCTAAAATTTCTTAAAAAAAATATTTCTTAAATGTACATTTTTAAGATAATATATTAACTATAATATTGCATAAACTCTTATTAATTAAATAATTAAATCTTATTATGTAAAATAATTAATTTAAATTTTTTAAATAAAATAATTTATAAATAAATTCACATGAGTATTAATATATCAAGAAAATATTTTTGAAAAGAGGAAAAAATTCAAATGATTAATCTATGTAATTTAAAATATTAATGTGATAACTTTATCAAATTAAAAAAATATAGTAATCCTTCATCATTAAAATGAATATAATTATATCAATTATATATTCATTCAATAAATAAAAATATAATAATGGTTTATCAATATTTAAATATTATATTTTATAATCTAAATTTATATTATAAATTACTAGTAAATAGAATTATTAAATACATGCATAGTATGAAATACAAACTAATATAGTATAAATCTTAATTATATAATTTATGCTATCCTATCTGATTTTAAACAACATGCCGAGACCTTAGTTTATTTTTATTTTATTATGGTTTTTGTTATTTCTCCCTTATTCTCCCATGATATATCTAAAATTTAAAACATATTTATTTAAATTTATCAAACTACAATTAAGATCAAAATAAGTTTTAAATGGAGAATAAAACAAATTAAATATAATTTAAAATTAATTCAAATATATTTAGATTAGCATAGGGCTTCTAAAAATTGGCAGACACTTCAAAATAGTAGTTTGGACATTTATGTTCTTCTAGGTGGGCCGAACAGAGCAAGTAGCATTTGGGCCTCCATCACATTGGTTGGGGGCTAGCCGATGGTCCTTGAACTCCCAGGTACAGCGCAACTCCAAATCAAACGTATGTTTGTGGAGTATAAAAAAGATAAAAGAACCAAATATACTGGAACGGACCCAATGTAGGCCGAGTGGGGGCTCAAGCCCCCACCCAAGTTTTTCAAAAGAAAAAATTATAATATTAAAATTTTTTTATAGAATGACTAAATTAAAAATTCGACAGGAATTAAATTGAAAAAAATCTTTAAAAATAGATCTCAGTGAAAAAAAGTAAAAAATTTGAGATTAAATTATAAATTTTCTTATTTTGGATTCAGGCCAACCCCCACTGATCCAGATTCCTGCGTTCGCCCCTGCAAATATATATATATATATATATCATTTGACAATGTATTCAATTCTTATTTTACATAAATGCCCGAAAATAACATTATTAAGCATGCTTAACAAAATTACATATTACATATTCTAGTTTTCTTTTCCCTTTGGACCTAAAATTTGATTCGAAAGCTGAAGGTTTGCCACCTCTCAAGGTTACTTCCTTTTCCTTGAGGATTAGCTTGCCATCTTCAACCTCTCGACTTTCTCTCATCATTTCATCTCAGTGTCGTTGGCTATCAAGAGGATTGTTCTAGGAGCCATTTTGACTAACCTTATTGCTAATGTCTCTCGTCAACAGTGGAAAAAGGTTATCCTATTTTACTTTCATTGGATTTTTCTTTGGGAATTCGATGGGTACGCTGTAAACGAATGCATACTGATGGGTTCCTTGTTTTCATTGCATCGAAAATCGAAATGCTTTCTGTGATGTCAAGTGTCGAACTGAATGCCTTTCTTCACTTGAAAATGATTTTTTTGGCTGTTTAAATATACAATTTATCAAAACAGAAATGCATACTTGTTGGTTATTTTCATTAGTATTTATAGTTGACATAGCAGCATAAGCTCCGTGTTTAACTGATGGCATCTTTGTGATTTTTTTCAAGTCATTTCTGCTTTGCTGTGATGTCTTCTTTTTCTTTTTGTATCGTGTATGAGAAATTTTCAGAGGAAGCTTTTCCTTACTATTTGTGTTTTAGGAAGTGGATGTGAAACCCTTGTCTTCAATTTTGATTATTCTTTTTTTATTATTTGAAATGGTTGTTTTTAATTTTTGATTCATTTCTTCCATTTATTTCTTTCAATTATAATTTGAATATGCATTAAGTGATCAATATCTAACATGAATTCCCTCTTCCTCATCGAGTCACGTCTTGATGAAATGATATTGATTTTGACTTTTATATATTCAAAAGGTTGCAAAGGATTTTTGGCTACTCCTGACTCTTAGAGGAAATTTTGAATAAGTACAGAGGTTCTTTACACCATCTTTGCTTGAAAGCACAATGATATTTTATGGCAATAGTTGGAGTTATGACCTTTATTTCCACTATGCTTAATCCTTAGACATGCTAATTTTCTTTTAAACTATTCAAATAGTATCAGAGCCCTTATATGCCTCTGTCTTACTTGGTTTTCACTATTTTCTTTCATTTTCTTTGTTGAAATTTGAATGCTTGGTTAAATTTCTTTTTCATGCTTTTTGGGAAAACTAAATTTAGAAAGATATAGAAAGTGAAATTGTTAACATTTTGGCTTTTGAATTATCTAAAACTGAATTTCCTTGACTGAGAAAAAGGTGGGTCATCCTATTGGGTCCATCTTGGATCGGGTCAACTCGAGACAGATGAGATCAAAGGAGACTAAAAAAAAAGCTTTGGCAAAAAACACTTTTTACCAATTGTTTCATGGAATTTTCCCAATTAATATAGTAATATATTTTATATTTGATTTTAATTTCATTTTCCCCTTGTTTTTATTTCCTTCTCATTTTCTAAAAAATTGAGAGAAGCTATTTGTGGAATATATTTACTGTTATGGGCAATTGTTTCTGGAATTTAGTTCATTATTATTGTTCAAATAATATAATTTATAAATGTATTATTTGTTTGCATTTTTTATGCATAGAGATGTTATTTCTAGAAAATAAGGAAATTTCCTAAAAAAAATGTATTTTATTTGATGTCTTGTGAATTATATACATTTGGTTAAATTAGATATTGGCTACAACATCCCTAATTATATCGAATTATATATATTTGGGATTAAATCACATATAATATAAGACATCAACTTACTTATGCATATTATGATAAATTTTATCTCACAAGAATTCTTATCATATCTGTATATATAATTAGGATGAAATAGTAAACTTTTTTCCCTCTTGATTTGCCTACAGGACTGAGAAGGAGCAAAATTCGTTAGTTTTATCATTTAGCCTAAATTTTGGATAAAAACTCAGCTCATATGTAGTTTTTTATTTGTAATTTTGGGTACATGATTTATATGGGTAATTTATATTTACCTTAATTTTAATGTAAGCTTGTCTATTTATTTATTTATTGTAGCTATTCTATCTACAAACCTCTCAAATATTGAAAATGATATTCCCAACCTTAATAATGATAACTATAGAGTCTAGAATGATATAATTCTCCTTCAGTTAGGGTGGATGAATATAGATTACACTATTAGGAAGGATGAACTATCTATACCCAATAACACTAGCTCACAAGCTACAATTGATCTTTATGAATGCTAGGCGCAATCCAATTGCCTCAGTATGACATACATAATGACCAAAATATCTACTAGTATATGTGGTTCGATCAATGAGCATGACATTATTAGAAAATTACTAAAAGCTACATATGAACAATTTGAGTCTTCATATAAGGCACTAGCCAATAGCGGCTTGGCTTAAGGCATTTGAGGTTGAAATGTTGGAGTCTTTTCTTATACATTTTGTTTTGAACTCACTTCCACAAAAGTATGGCCTTTTTAAGATTTCATATAACATACATAAAAATAAATGGTCTATCAATAAACTTTTAGCCATGTGTGTCCAAGAGAAATGCAAACTATTGATGGAATTAAATCAGAGTGCACATGTTGCAACATACGAAAAGAACAAAAACCAAGCCAAGTAGAAGAGGAAGGATAAAGTACCTACCCAGATTGAATAAAAAAAGGAAAATAAGTGCTTTTTCTATAAAAAGAAAAGGCATATGAAGAAGGATTGCACAAAGTTTAAGGCCTGGCTACTAAAGAAAGGTAATCAAATCTCATTTTTGTGTTATGAGTCTTATTTAGTTGATATTTCTCATAATATTTGGTGGATTGACTCTAATTCTTTAATCCTTGTTTCAAATAATTGGCAAGGATTCCTAAACTACATGAAACCAATGGGAAGAGAGTAGAACATTTATTTTAGAAACAAGATGAGCTCACCTGTGGAGGTTATTAGAACATATTATTTAGTTTTCAATAGTGGTTTTGTATTAGATGTGGAAAATATCTTCTATGTACCTAGTTTTTTTAGCAATTTAATTTCTATTTCAAGACTTGTACCACTTGGATTCTCATTTAATTTTTCAAATGGAATTTTTAAATTATATTATAAATATAAATTTGTTGGTATCATTTCTATGTCTGATGGTCTTTTTCAAATTAACCTGCAAGATAATACCCCTTATGTGATAAACATTGGTATTAAAAGAAGTATTATGAATGAAAATTCCTCTATGTTGTGGCATTGCCTAAGGCATATATCTTTAGAAAAGATTAAAAAGTTAGTGAATGATGGAGTACTTAGTACTTTGGATTTCATAGATTTTGATAGTTGTATAAATTACATTAAGGGAAAGCAGACTAACAAGTCAAAGAAAGGTGCCAAAAGGAGCTCGGATTTGTTAGAGATCATACATACAGATATATATAGTCCATATATGGATGCATATGTTTAAAGGTATTTCATCACCTTTATAGATGATTACTCACATGTACCCCTACTTACTTTATAATAAGAATGAAGTGTTAGATGCCTTTAAAGTATTTAAAGCAAAGATAGAAAGACAATGCAGTAAGTAAATAAAGATTGTGAGACTAATAAAGGTGGAGAATATTATGGTAGGTACACTAAAGATGGGCAATCACTTAGTCCATTTGCATAATTTCTTTAAGAGCATAGGATAATAGCCCAATACACCATATCTAGGTCTCATTGGTGTGATAGAAAGAAGAAACCCAACTTTATTGGACATAATGCAGAGCATGCTTAGCAACTCTAAGCTTCCTAAGTCCTTATGGACTAAAGCCCTTAAGATAACTGTATATATATTAAATTGGATTCTAACCAAGGTCATTCTCAAAATGCCTTTCGAAATTAAGAAAATGTTGGAAATCGTGTTTGTGACATATACGCATTTGGGGATGCTCGTATAAGATAAGGGTCTATAATCCACAAGAAAAGAAGCTGGACCTAAGGACCATTTGTGGCTATTTTGTTGGATATACTAAAAGGTCCAAAGGGTATGATTTTTATTGTCCATTATAGAACTAGCATTGTGGAATCAAGAAATGTGAAATTTATTAAGAACAACTTGATTAGTAGGAGTGATCACACTTTCACCTTAAGTGATGGATTGATTGAGCTATGTGACACCCTTCAAGTCCAAACTAGTGTTAAATAGCCAATCACTGAAATTCCACACGTTGTTGATAATAGTCTAGTGAACCCAATACCAATTGTACACCATCTTTCTTAGGACGATAATGATGCAACATTAATAAGGTCAACTAGAGACAGAAGATCAACAATACCTAATGATTTCCTTATGTGCCTATACGAGTCTGACTATAATGTTAAAGTCAAAGACAACCCTCAAACTTTTTCATAAGCCATGAGCTGTAAGGAATTTGAGTTATGGTCTATGAGAGATGAGATGAGTTCTATGGTATCTTATAGAGTCTGGGATCTTATTCTATTGCCTACTAGTACAAAGGCCATTGCATGTAAATAGGTTTTTAAAAACCAAGAAATATTCATTAGGCAACATTGAAAGATATAAGGCTAGACTCATTGTTAAGGGATTCACTTAACAGGAAGGAATCAATTACACAAAGACTTTTTCTCCTGTATCAATAAAAGATTCCCTTCGTGTTATTTTGGCATTGACAACTCAAATTGATATAGAATTACATCAAATGAATGTGAAAATTGCATTCCCCAATGGTGATCTAGAGGATGAGGTTTATATAAAACAAGTAGAATGATTCTCCTCTAATGATGGGGAGCATTAGGTTTACAAGCTTAAAAAATCTATATACAAGCTGAAGCAAGCCTCCCGTCAGTGATATTTAAAATTTCATGATGCTATCTCTTTATTTGGTTTTGAAGAGAATACCATGGCTTAATGTATATACCAGAAGGTTAGTGGGAGTAAAACTTACTTCCTTTTGTTGTACGTAGATGATAGGTTACTTGCAACTAATGATAAAAGGTTGCTATATAAGGTAAAATAATTTTTCTCTAGAAATTTTAATATAAAGGATATATGTAAAGCATTTTATGTCATTGGCATTAAGATCTATAAGAATAGATCTCGTTATACTTTGGGTTTACTACAAGAAACCTATATTAATAAGGTTTTAGAGAGATTTTGGATGAATGATTGTTCGTTGAGTGTGGCACCTATTGTAAAATGGGATAGATTCAATTTCAATGCCCCAAGAATGATTTAGAAAGGGAATAGATGTAGAATATTCTATATGCTTCTACTGATGGAAGCTTGATGTATGCTTAGGTTTGCACAAGACCAGACATTACATTTGTTGCTAAAATGTTGAGAAGATATCAAAGTAATCCAAATGGACCACTAGAGAGTTAAAAAGAAAGTAATGTGGTACCTAAAAGGGACTAGAGACTAGATGCTTACCTATAGACGTATTGACATTCTAGAGGTAGTTAGCTACTCTAATTTAGGCTTTGTTGGTTTCATTGATTTACAAAAATCAAATTAGGTAATTTTTTCATTCTCATTAGAGAAGTCGTGTCTTAGAGAAGTGTGAAGCAATTGTAGACTACTACATCAACCATAAAGGCTGAGTTCATCTCCTATTTTGAGGTGTATGGCTGAAGAGTTTCATTTATGGACTGAGAATTATAGATTCTATTTCTAAGCCATTGAGAATATTTTATGACAATTTAGATGCAATTTACATGGCAAAAAATAATAAAAGTGGGAGTCCAAGCAAGCACATCTACATTATGTATTTAGCCATTAAAGAATGTATTAAGGAAAATAAAGTGGTCATTAAATATGTTAGCACTAAATTGATAATAGTTGATTCTTTGACTAAAGGGATGCCACCAATGAAGCTTAAAGATCATATGGTATGAATGGGATTTAGTTCCATCTTGTAAATCTAATATAATATTTATATCATTAATAATGAAACTCAATATTGTTATCTCTATCATGGTATATACATTGATATTTGAGTATAACAATTTTGTTCGATCTAGAATAAACGTAAGGTTTATTCATTAAGTTGAAGAACAAAATACATAGTGATACAAGAAAGATAATACTCATTCTTAAAGGACTTGTTCTATGTATTTTGTTACTTCATTTAAGTAGACGAATTCATGTTCTATGGGTATTAATATAAATAACAAGAAAGGACCAAGTGGGAGAATTACCTTCAATTTTGATTCCTCTATTTTTGGTTACTCAAAATGGCTACCTTTAATTTTGATTCCTCTTATTTCTTACTCATAACAGTTGCCTTCGATTTTAATTCACTTCCTTTATTTACTCCCTCTAGTTATGATTTGAGTGCATATTAAATGGTCCATACCTAACATGAATTCCCTCTTCCTTGTTAGGTCACGACCTGATAGGATGATGTTGGTTTTGGTTTCTATATATCTAAAGGTTGCAAAGATCCTATGCTTGGCTATTCCTAACTCTTACACCATCTCTGAGGAATTTTGAACAAGTACAAAGGTCATTTGCTCTTTTTAAAGCTTGGAAACATAGTGGCATCTTATGGCAATGGTTGGAGATACAATCCTTGTTTTCACTGTGCTTACATACTTTGGCATGGTAATTTTCTTTTAAAAGTTTTTAGTGGATACTTTTTATATAAATGTTATGATGCTCACAAGAGTAGGCTGGATGCACTGGAAAGAGAAATAACAGTTCAAAGGGAAAATAAAGAGCCCATTAAAGGTAGATTGAGTGACGTTCTCTGCTTTATGTTTTTTTTTTATGATATATGTCTTTGAAACATTAGCTTAATCCAAGAATTTTATGCTATTACTTCCCTTACAAAGGCTAAGTGCATAACATCTCACCATAGCAGGATTGTAGAATGTCATTATGTGATCTGAGAGCCTATAAAGGTATGAAGATCACTAATCACTAGAAGTTGCATTAAAAAAAAAAGTCAAACTTCCTATATGGCAATTTTATTCCCTTCGTCATCACTTCTTGCAAAAGAAAACAAGCATCTTCCACTTTTTTTGTTGCAAAATAGCCCTTTAATTATCACACATCAAATGTCTGCTTCTAGTGAACAACCTTTCTTCTTCATTTCATGCCAAGTATCAAAAGTTCCATTAGGATCATCTATCTTGAAAAACATTAAAGCCAACATATTATAAGTCTGGACACTATGAATACATCCTGATTCAATCATTTTTTCTAAAGCCTAAGTGCCTCTTTAGATTTCTTGCTATCACAAAGGACCTAGAGGAAGCAATGATAAGTAATTATATCAGGTAAGTAGCCTTTGTTTCCCATTTCTTCTAAGAACTTGTAAACTTCATCTATTAGGTAAGTAGCCAAACGTATTCCTTTAATTATATTAGGTAAGTAGCCAAACACATTCCTTTAATTATACCCTTGTATGTTGAGACATCAGGAAGGCAACCATTGCTAATTATATACCCTAGAAGTTTAAAACACTCCTTTATTCTATCATTTTGGACAAGATTCACAATTATGATAGCAAAGTCCTGGTAGTGGGAGAAAATATGGGAACCTTTTATTCTTATGAACTCAAAAAGTTCTACTACCTTTTTTATCATCCTTACTTTGCAGAAAGTATTTGACATAGCCTAAAATAGTCAAGCTCCTCAATCATTCAATCAAGGCTAAGTGAAGTCAGCACTATGTGCAGGCTACCCCTCATTGATTGACTACCCTCTTGGTTTAAATGACTTGGAACATGTTAGCTGAGAGCTTTGTGAACCAACTGTCTTGGCAAACAAGTGAAAAAAAATGTGATCAAGTTAGCGTGAACAATATGATACCACAAATTTCCTCTAGCGAGATTCCCATTGGCATCTACAATACATTGAAGATGTGTGGTCACATACCATTCATCCAGAAGTATGTCAATTGGTGCATTTGACACCTATATATACCACCAGGTAGTCACTCTTTTGATCATTTTACTTACATTAGTCGAAACTCTACTTGGATATTGACTTAAGCATCAGAGCATGCTTGGCGAATCACTTCTGTCATGTACAGCTAACCCTGTTATGCTTTTAGGTTTTCATTTTGTCAAACCTTCTCCCACTGCTCGGCTTAACCACTAAAAGAGTTTGATTTGGCGTTGTCTGTGGCTTTCCTAACCATCTAGGTCTTCTTGTCGATCTCACTCATAATTTGAGCACTCCATCGTCAAACTAGTGTCATCATCTTGAATGAACTAAAGATAGCAACCATCATGACTAGATGGCCAAAGAGGCTTGCCGAATAACGATCAAACTAAAGTGTGACAGTCTAACTAAGCAGGTTCACTAGCTTAAGGAGAAGCTTAATGCTTTTTGTCACACCTAAGTACTTTTAACTCTACCTCCACTGCCTCCTGGCCCTCCAAACCCTATTTTTAGGGGATCAATCCAACCACCTCACCTATGCCTCAGATAGTTCAACCTTAGTCTGTCTCCAAACACCATCATTCATGACCTTCTACCCCCTTATCAGCATTTTCTACTATCCCTACTGCTCTTTTGCAAGGAACTGCTAACCCATACCTTTCTTCTATTCCCTATGTCTTGTTCTTGCCAACTTCTCAGATCTGAACACCAATCAAACTGTCGGTCCCAAATGTCTCTTTTGCCTCACCGTATGTGGTGGATATCCATCAACTTTTCACTTAAGCCCATAAAGCATATAACCTGATGAACCCCACTTTGGGCTTTACTCAAATATCCAGGTAGTTGTCCTCTTGCCAAGAAGAAAACCATCCATTCTTAGTGGCTATGATGGCTGCTCTGCTACCCACTCACTTTAAAACCCCCATCCCACATAGACCCATATGATGTTACAACTGACCTACAAGAGCACCTGGGGCCATTGAGCATCAATGTTATTGTCAGGTGCTCTAGATATTATAATATGCAAGGCTTTCTCCGTAAGTCTCAAGAAGGCTAACCTGCACAAGTTCACAACTTTACTAAGGTAATCGATTAATAGTTTTTGGCAATTGGCCGAGGCATTTTCTATACATTTTGCCACCAGCAGAGTGCCCCAGAAGACATCAGTGTTAGCCTAGGAAGATTGTGAGCTTAGCTAGCTTGCTTTATTTGGTTTTGATGTTGAAAAACAATCTTGCTTAATATCTTAATCTAACTATGTGTTTAAGTATTTATAAGTTTTACAAGTTCAAAGTTGATCAAAGCTTGCTCAAAAAATCAACGTTAATTTTAAGTTTTTATTTGATTTCATAGGATCTTTTATAACTGAAATCTTATTTAAATTGCTCAATCATACTTTCAAAAACAATTTATATTGAAGTAAAATAAATCAGTTAAAATGAGTTCTAAATCAAAAGTTTTCAAACAAACTTCTTACATGTTATTTCATAAGTCAAAATTTTATGAAAACTATTTTTCATTATGTGAATCAATTCCCTAATTGATTCATGTTAAAAAACTTGTAAAATGAGCTTGAATCAATGCACCAATTGATTCATGAAGAAAACTTTTCTTACTGAAGGTTTGGAACTTTTTTAAATTGATTTCATAATCGATTCAACATCCTTTTCAAAAACATTACGAATTGATTCATCAATTGATTCAATGATCAATTTTCATATGATTTGAATCGATTCATAAATCGATTAACTAGTTATAAGTTTGTTATAACCGTTATGAATCGATTCAAGGATTGAAAATTAATTATTTTTATCTCAACTATAAATAAATCAAACCTCATTTTATTTTTATAACACACTACAATGAAAATAGAAAAACTGAGAGAGCTTACACCTAATACTCACTACCTTACTTAGTTTGATTAATTCAATCAATTCTTGAGTAATCTGAGGAAGATTTCTACTTAGCTAAATGAGATTTACATCTCAATTTTACGGTACTATATTTCTAAACTCTATCTTGATTTACATTTTAGATTTCTAGGGTTAGGAATCTGGATACAAAGAAAGAGGTTGATATTCCCTTTGCATCTTTTTAGAATTACAAGGTTGATTATAATTGGTAGGAGGTGCATTGAATTCTTGTAAATCTTCTTAACTGTAAGGTTAATCATAGTTAGGTTAGATATAGAATTTTTGTATCATAGGTCTACAAGAGTCTTGTAAAAATTCTTGCTGTAAAACTGGTGTACAGGAGCCCAATTTAAATCCTATGTTAGTAATAAAATAGATCATCCAGTTGAGGATTGATCCAGTGGAGTAGACTTGAATTGTGATTCTAATTCAAGTTAAACCACTTTAAAAATTTATGTCTTGAATCTTTTTATTACAGTTTTCATACTTCTATATAATTTATGTTTCTGCATAAATTTTGCAATCTGGTTTTTCTACTAATTCAGTAAATAAATAATATAATTGTTAACTATATAATTTGATACAAGAAATTCTTCTATTGTGCATTTACTTGAAAATCAAAGTCAATAATTACATTACAACTAACTTAGTTGTTAAATTCATTTAGATTAATAAAAAGTATAAAATTCCCCTAAAGGAATAAGAGCAAGATCTTAATTTTCATCTAATCTTTTGGGACCAATAGTCGGTATCAGAGCTTTAGCTCTTGATACTCTTTCTTTTAACAAAATTATGGATTCTAAATTTTTTATTTTGCCTGATTGTCCATTCTTGAACAATCCCCCTATTTTTGATAGTGAAAGTTTTGCTTTTTGGAAACATGAAATCAAGTCTTTTGTAGAAGCATTAGATGTAAACATGCTAGAACTTTTAGAATCAGGGCATGAATGTCCTAAAATATCTGTTGATGGAATTCTGCAACCCAAATCTAAATTGTTGTGGACTGAGGATGAAAGGAGGGAATATCTCCTTGCATCCAAAATAAAATGGGTTGTTATAAATTCATTGTCTACTAATAAGTTTGAAAAAATTTCTAAATGTAAAATAGCAAAGGAGATCTTAGATACTCTGGAGATTGCTTACATTGGTAGAATTGAGGCTGATTCAAAAAGGGAAGGACAACATTGCCTCATGGCCAAACACAATGAAGATATAGAGGTACTGAAATATCCTTCATTTTTCTATAGCTTTTATGTTAGTGATACTAACAGTGAATCCAATATTCAAACTAATACTAAAACTAATAATGAATCTGATGATTTGTATGAGGAAATCTATGAAGCATTGACTAAAGCTAACAATGAACTAAAGTAATTTAAAACTGAAAATGAAAATTTTCTTAAAAGGATCAAGCAACTTGAAAAAGAAAATAGTGATATGAATATCTTAGCTAAGAAACTACCGAGTGAGAACAAAGCATATGATCATTGTGAGTCTTATAAATTTGAGATAAAAAAATTGAATAAAACTTTACAAGGATTTGCTAATAACAATGTGAAATTTAATAGCATGCTAAACAATAAAAAAGGTTCTCAAAACAAAACTGTTTTAAGTTATAAGTAAGCAAGGATAGAGAAATTTTTCATTACATTACCTACTTTTATTGTAATCATAGAGGTCATTATATTAAATTCTATCATATAGAAATGACACCTATGTTCTAAGACCAAATGAAAAACTGGTCTGGCTACCTAAAGCATCTAGTTTCAAAGAGAATGTTTCATTGCTACCTAATAAATCTAGATCCAAGATCAACTGGGTACTAGTAAAGTATGTATAATCTCTATTTTGTAAGATTATGGAAGGAAAAGAAGCAATCTATGGTTCCTTGATAGTGGATGCTCATGTCATATGATAGGGAATAGAAACAACTTCATCATTCTCACATCTATCATAGGAGGTAAAGTAACCATTGGAGATAATGCCAAAGAAGAAGTGATTGGAATAGGTAAAGTCAGTAAGATGCCTAATTGTTTTATTGATGATGTGTTGCTGGTTGAAGGTTTGAAATATAATTTGTTAAGTATCAGTTAGTTCTATGACAAAGGAAACAAAGTAATTTCAATGCAAATAAATGTTTGGTTATTGATGATAGTAACAAACAAGTTAAACTTGTAGGATGTAGAATTAATAATATTTACATATTTGACTTGTATGCTAAATCAAATCGGGACTCCTCTTGTTTAGTTAGTTTGAACAAAGATTCTTGGATCTGGCATAGGAGACTAGGACATACTAATATGGAACTTACAAGAAAAATCTCTAGAAAGAATTTATTTTTAGGATTGCCAAAATTAAACTACACTAAAGACAGAATGTGTGATGCTTTCCTAAAAGGAAAGCAAGTCAAATCCTCGTTTAAATAAAAAAAAGGTTGTTTCTATTTCAAAACTACTTGATTTGCTTCATATGGATCTAGTAGGATCATCTAGGATTAGAAGCTATGGAGGAAATCTTTATGCGCTTGTAATTATAGATGATTAGTCTAGATTTACATGGACCCTATTTTTATCACATAAAAGTGATACTTTTGAAGCATTTAAAAAATTAGCTAATGTAATTCAAAACAAAAAAGGGTTCACTATAGTCAGCATTAGAAGCAATCATGGAGGAGAGTTTAAAAACAAGGAGTTTGCTGCTTTCTGTGAATCAAGTGGCATAAGCCATAATTTTTCAACACCCAGGACATGTTAACAAAATGGTGTAGCTAAAAGGAAAAATAGGTGTTTAATTGATATGGCAAGAACAATTTTGAATGAAAGCTCACTTCTAAAATCTTTCTGGGCAGATGCAGTTAACACTACCTGCTATGTATCAAATAGAGTTTTGATAAGACCTATTTTGAATAAAACCCCTTATGAACTCTATTATGGAAGGAAGCCTAGTGTGTCATATTTTCATGTTTTTGGTTATAAGTGCTTTGTTCACAATAATGGAAAAGATAATCTGGATAAATTTTATGCTAAATCAGATGAAGCTATTTTTGTTAGATATTCTTCATCTAGCAAAGCCTTTTCTATTTATAACAAAAGGACTTTAAAGATTGAAGAATCCATACATGTTATTTTTGATAAGTTTACCTTAAGTGCAGACAGGTTAAGAGCAAAAGATGATCAACATATTTAGTTAATTTCTAACTCTAACTCAGAGGAGCAACAAGATCAATTATGGATAAATAATTTTTATCCAAAGGAAAATGATAATGATATTGTCATCTTGGACATTTTTGAACCCAACAGTGTTGGTCCCGAAAAGAATAAAACTCGATAACTAAGATCTTTCCCTTATTCCCATTGGGGAACTTTATACTCTTTATTAAACTAAATGAATTTAACAACTAAGTCAATTTTAATGCAATTGTTAGCTTTAATTAGTATGCACAGTAGAAGTCTTTCTTTTATCAGATTATGTAGTTAACAATTTGTATATCAAGTAAATGAATTAGCACAAAAACAAATTACAACATTAAATGCAGAACTAGAAATAATGCATATAACAAATTTAGTATAAAAACTAGAATTACAAACTTGAATACGGAAAAAATTCAAGATAAAATTTATGCAGCAATTATCCAGAATTCAGAGTTATAGAATCTATGACTTTGTAAGAATATAAATGGAGAAATTAAAGAATTGAGACACAGATTTTTAAAGTGGTTCAACTTGAATTGAAACCGCAATTCAAGTCTACTCCACTGGATTAATATTCAACCGTATGATCGCTTTTATTAACTAAGCATAGGAATTTAACAAGGCTCCTATAAACCAGTTTTACAACAAGAAATTAATAGGATCTTGTAATAAATAAGATACAAAAATTCTAAATCTCTAACTAACTATGATTAACTTCACAGCTATAAAGATATAATAAGAATTCAATGTACCTACTACAAATTACAATTAACCTCACAATTCTAGAAGGATGCAAAGGGAAAATCAACCTTCTCCTTTGTATCTAGATTTTTAACACTAGAAATCTTAAGAATAACCAAGACTGAGTTTAAAAATATAATACAGTCAAATTGAGATGTAGATCTCAATTAGCTATGCAAAAATCACTTTCAGATTGCATAAGATTTGATTAAATCGTTTGATCCAGGTGAGGTGAGAGAATCAGGTGTAAGCTTTGTGATTTCCTTTCTTTCTGTTGTATTGATTTATGATATGTTTTGAAAATAGAGTTTGGTCTATTTATAGTTAAGTTAGAAAATAACTGATTTTCAGTCCTTGAATCGATTTGTGAATCAGTTCGTGACAGTTATAACAAACTTCTAACTAACTAATCGATTGATAAATTGATTCAGGTCAAGTGAAAATTCATCATTGAATCGATTGATGAATCGATTCAGAAAAGTTCCAAACCTTTGATAATCAATTTGTATTCATTTCACAAGTTTTTTAGTAATGAATCGATTCGCAAATCGATTTACACAGTAAAAAATAATTTTTGTAACAACTTAACTTGTCAAAGAAAATGTAAAATATTTGTGCAAAAACTTTTGTTTGAAAACTCATTTTAAATTATTTATTTTACCTCATTATAAGTTATTTTCAAAAAATATAATTGAGCAAGTTGAATAAGATTTCTATTACAAAAGATCCTAAGAAATAAAATAAAAAATTAATACTAAGGTAGATTTTTTTTTTATCAAGCTTTGATCAACTTTGAATCTTGCAAAACTGATAAACACTCGAACAAATAGCTAGATTATGATGTAAACTAAAATTATTTTTAGCATCAAAACTAAGGAAAAATGTGTAACTAGGATAACCTAGGCTAATAATCTCTTCCTTTTTTATGTTGACAAACAATTTAGATGAGATTCAAAGTTTCTCAAAAAAATTAGTTTTAGATGAGAATAAAAATGTACTCTACATATTTTTACTCATCTTATCTTCATCATAAAAAGAAAATTATCAAATCTCCCTCTTTTTGAAAATTTTATCTTACTCTCCAATTTTATTTTAAAAAATCTTACTTTCTCCCAAAACTACATTTAATATCATCTTTCTCCATAAGAGTATTTATTTTTGAAGTATTTATTTTTGAAAATTTCATCTTTGTCCCCCTTTTGACACATCAAAAAGAAATTAGTGATTAATAAAAAGATAAAAAAATAGATTTAAAAAAATCCAGAATAATATCTCATTTTAATTTTACTTACTCTTTTTATTAAAAAAAAATTATAACTTGTGAAACTAACACTTGATACATAATAAACCAAAAAATCATGATCCTGAATAATAAACCAGAATCCATACATAGGTAAAATAAAATACAGAATATGCAAATCACAAAAAATATACATAGTTATAAAAATATTCAGTATCAAATACAATGATCAAAATAACAAAGTATCCAAAATAATAATCCAGAAAATAATAGAATAACATCTAGAAAATCAACACAGGAACATATATAATGAAAATGGAAAAGGGGCTAAGGTATACATGACACAATCAACAGCATACTAAGCAGGCGGATCTTGTTTAGGTTTAGCTTAAAGTTCAACTTCTTCATCCCACTGGTGCATCTACTGTGATATTTCATACAGTTGAGTCTCTAAGGTATTGAGTCGCTCATTAACTATGCTTTGAAGTGTATAAACTTCTTTCTCTACATTTCCTATGCGATCTTCTAAAGACTCAAAGAATGACTGATATGTGTTAAGGTGATATGGTAAGTGAGTATGCAATTTTCTCATTTCTTCAACTAATCTATTTTCTGACTCACTAGACAACCTTCCTCCCCCTGAACTTAATGTTCCTTTAGTGGTTTGGGCAACCTGTACCCTTTTCCTTTTCTAAATTCCTTTATCATCCTATTCTAGTTGCAACTTATGCAGATGTGTGGTAGTTATCATGGTTAATGCATTTATTGGATAAAATTGATTTCTTCTACAATTGGCAGTTCATATTTTGCAAAAATCGGGGGTAAGAATCACACCAAATTGGAAGAAGCCAATATTTGAGTGTCTTGAACACTCATCTAGATATTTCAGTATGAAATATGACATATTAAAATCAAATTGGTTTTTAATTCCATATAAAAAACAGTTCATCCTCCACTATTTGAGTAAAATTAGTTACCCTTGGAAGGAGCACCTTATAGATAGTGTAATGTAAAATCCTGTCCTCAGGGGATTGGCCAATAATCAATAATTTCTCACTTCTGTAGGTCCCAGATAATATGAGTTAGATTAAACTAAAAATGCGGAATAAGCTTGGATCTTGCCCTTATCTCGTTGGAGATG
>JANHAO010002709.1:0-27982 GCA_026873985.1 Saraca asoca
AAGTTGCATGAAATTCAATCCCTGTGGAGACGATACTCACTCACTCTATATTACACAATTGACTACGTGCACTCGCGTAATTTTGAGTGACAATTTCAATTTAAAACTCACACTCAACATTTATCAAATAAACTTTTCCTTGATTGATTTCCTCAATAAAACTATCATTTTTCTCTTCTCCATTTCTTACCCTAAAGCACTTATTAACTTGAGCATTGGATAATTCATGGTGGACCTTCATTCATCACCCCTTTAACTTGTTTTTGTCTTGTAGGTTCTTAACACACCCCCATGTAAAGAAATTTATCAGATGAACTTTTCCTTGACTGATTTCCTCCATAAAACTATCATTTTTCCCTTTTAACTCTTCACTAATATCTTCTAGGGCTTGGAGTTTGCCTCTAAGACGTGTCATTTGCTAGAAGGGGAATTATGTAGAAGCACACAAACAGGTTAGTGCAAAATTGCAAACCGTAAAGTTTTAATGCAGAAAAGGAACACAGAGAGAAACTTCTACTACAGAAAACAGATGAAAGTTTCTTCTTCTTTGTGTGTGTGTACGCAGGATATTGAAACATATTGATTATGACCCTGTAGAATGCAAAGCAGAGTTTGTAGGCAAAGGTAGTGTAGAAACATAATGCATAGAGCTAAAAAACTAGGTTTTTTTTAAGCTCGTTAAGTACAAACTTAGCCAAAGGGAATGGCTCTATGCATGCAAAATGATAATGCCAAACAGAACCGGAATCCATAAAGCGGAAATTTGATAATGCATATAGCTAGATTATGTTTTCCAGCAAAAAAAAAAAAGGACTAGCACTGATAAAAGAATCCTTAATACTGTAAGAGCCTATAATAATACCTTTGAGTAGAGAAATATGACACAGAAGTTTTAGAGTTGCAGTTGGGATGTGATCATAGTTACTCGTAATATTATCGCGATTGATTCTAATACGTGACACGTAATCTGGATTGTATACAGCAACACATAAATTAAAGCTCATAAGGAGCATCCTTCTTTGATATGTTGTGGTACATTTTCAATATTTTTATTTTTTATGGTTGAGAATTTTATTTTTGATATACATTTGTTACTGCTTTTTCCCCACCAAATTTGCTATCATTTTTTCAACTATGTATAAATTATAAAAAAGTGTTTTATTGGATATATTATTATTTAAGAAATTTTGGGAACATTTTAATGCTTTGATTTTTATTTCATCAAGACTTTATTTATATTCTGTAGTAATTAATTATACAAATAGTCCATTGTCCCTTCCCCTTCATGAAAACTTCGCTCATTTTGAAGAAGCCTATATTTTGAAAGAGTTTCATAATTTCAAAAAAAAAAAAAAACAAAAATAGGAATGTAGTGTGATTAAGTGAAGGGAGATTGGGGGTGTTAAACAGATAAATCGAATCAGACCAGGACAAAATTCATGTGGACTAGCCCTAACTGGATAAATGGCCTCATCCATTTAGACTCACTTTTGAATGGATTTGTGGATTTGTGGTTCCGTCCGCACCAGTCCGTGGGCCAACCTCTTTTTTTTTTTTTTTTTTATAATTCTAATCATTAAATTACATTTTAAATATATATGTCTTTTGTATTATGTTGTGTATTTATCATATATGAGTTTCATTAATTATATTTTTTACTACTCTTCAAATATTTTTAAAAAATATCTATTTAAAAATAATAAGTTTTTTAAAAATAAATATTAAAAAGGAACTGACCAGTCCATTTGATTCGTAATCCGTAAGATCCAATTCGTTTAAACTTGTTTTTAAACGAATTCCTAAATTTCTAATCCAATCTTCACTTTATCCATGACTCTCAAAGCCCATTTTACACCATTAAATTGGATTGTCTGGACGTTCATCTTCTGCGCAGTGTCGCAGTCTTCTACGACAAAACCTATTTCTCTGCTTGTTGCAACTCCTCTTCTCTCATGGGCTCATCAATTTTGAAGTACCATATCACGATATGGAAATAACGATCCAAATCGCATACAAAGGGAAAGGGAGCGAATTTGGTAATTTTGGGCGTGATACTTGGAATTGCATTAAATCATTAAGGTGCAATAATGCACTAAATTGCATTGTTGTAATGCTATACGAGAACTTGCCTCTAAAATTAGTGACAAATTCAGGATTCAATGGGGTTCAAACTTTAAATTATAGAAAGAAAATTATAAATATTATTAAATTATTATTTTTAATAATATAATTAAAATAAAGGTAATGCCTTAAATTTACTTGGAGAATTTGCAAGTTTATATGAAATTTCAATATAATAGTTGCAATTTGTATACAAAATCTATCAATATTCTTTTAAAAAATTACAATATTATACCAATTTTGCATATAACAAAGGTATAAAAATGTTATAACTTCAGTTTCATAAAAGAAAATTAGATATCCCATGTATGTATTTTTTTTTTTTGCCTTCTCATGTATGTGTCAATAACATATAAATATTTTATAAAAAATCCACTAAAACTATTAAAAAGTATGATCCGATAAAAAGATGTATTATTTCACCTATGAGTAGTATAATAGCATATCAACTTTATGACACTAAAGTAAATGATATCTCATAAATTTTATAATTGTTAAAATAGAAAAATAAATTATAAAAAGAATTAAGGAAGTCAAATAGAGACGAACACTGCATATGACCTTAAATTTTACATAAGGAATACAAAGTAGGGTTGCTCATGGGGCCGAGGTCAAGACCACCCCTAACTCCTCTTGAATCCATTACTATATAAGGTGCCGTTTAGTTTGCGGAATCTGTTTTTACATCCTAAGAATGTTTTAAGAGAATATTAAATTTAACTTAAAATTTTAAAAGATTTACCTGGGAAAGTTTATAGTGCAATATTTCTCTAAAATATTTTTGTCAAATCTCAAAATTCAAGGGTGTGTTTAGTTAGATCACCCTATGATGATTTACAAACCTATGATCAATCTCTTATTGAAAACCTTTTTTATAATTTTGAAAATATGAAAATGATGCAAAGATCATATCTTTTGGGTCATTTATCCAAAAACTCATGATATGAAAATTTTTAATAAAAATAATTTGAAATAAATAATTTCTAAAATTAAAATAAAATCCTTTCTGAAAATTATAATCATAATTGAGGTTCCAATGTTTGGCTAGATGGACACTAACTACTAGAAGATAATCAAGAGAACCACATACTTATTTTCAAACATATGCAATCATTAGAGAATCCCCTTGGTAAAATAATCTCTTTGAATTCCTCAACCTAAAAATCTTAATGAATGGGATGAGTATGACGACTCAGTGAGCAGAATGCCAACCCAACTTTGGGTTGAAAAACCCTTTTAGTCATACAAATAGTGTAATCACATAACATATAAGATATATATACGTATATAATGGAAAAATATAATTTTTTGAATATATTAACAAATAATATCATACAACCATCTCTAAAGCTTTCGAATATGATCTTCACACTTATAATATATCCTTCATTTTCTTTACTATTCCATTCATTCATGAATCATACATAACGAGAGATAAAATCCTTGCTCTCCTCAATCATTACCAATGACCATCTAAAGCTTACATACTTTGCTTTACTAAGTCATATCATATGACCATGTAAAGATTCCTTCCTCTTTCATTATTTTCACAGCAGGGTATATTGGGAAGTGATGTTCTCATATCCTTTCATGTCATGTCCTTTAATTTTTCCCATAGGACCATTTCATTTCTATTGTGCCTGGAAGCACTTATCTCATGACTTTCTTTCACATGGGTGACTTTGTCCCATAACCACTTCATCATATAAAAGACCATCTGCCCATAACCCCTTGTCATACGGGAGACCTTATATGCAACTCTTAATGCACATAGGTCTACCAATATCCCTTGCCAATTCACAACCTTATGTATATGTACACACATTTCATCTCTTGTCATTCTGGTACTTTATATTATTCTAACATACTTAACTATCCATGTAAATATAATCATTCTATTCCTATCCTTCTTGTTAATTTCTATATGTTGACATAATTAGACGTGATTATAAAATATTGTCATTGAAAAAAGAACTTCTTTTATGAAAAATAATTGGAATTGTTAATGTAAAATAGTATGTAACTTAATAAAAACAAATTTATAAATTTATGTAAAAAAACATAACTCTCTTAAAACAATAATTTTATTAATTTTAATAAAATCTAATAATTTGAAATTTTTCATAAATGTAAATAATTTAATTAAATAAATAAATATTTTAAGGAAATGGGATTTCAAAATCCATAAATCACAATTTACATATACTATAGAAAACTGATTTTTATAATTTTTCATAATTCATATTAGTCATGCTCATATGTATATGCAAGGTGAACATTTCTAATTTAATTCATAACTTCAATCTACCTTTCCACATAGATTTTGACCTAAGCCTAGTTTTATTAATTATTTTATTTTAGGTCTAATCCATGATTTTTTTACTTGCAATGTTTTTGCCTTATTTCTGATAGAATGTTTCTTTAACTACATTACCCATATCTAAAAATAAAATTTTTTTTTGGCAATTTTATAATTGTAATTTGTATGAAAAAGGAGTCAAAAGAGAAACATTCCACTTATGTGGTATGGGGAACCTTCTGGGACCTACAACACATGAGCATATCCTGTGTTTTGATCTTTGGCCTTTAACTATTGGGGAAACACCTTTCAACAACCTAGGAAATAAAAAGAATATCAAAATTAGCCCAAAAGAAATTTAAGATAACAAATTATCATTTTTAAGTCAAAATCCTTATCTTAGGTTCACACTGTTGAAGAGTGCAAACTAGAATCCTAATTTGTTGAGCAACACTCCTTAGAGAGCTCCTCATTTGAAAATGAGAATTATGAAATTTGCTAAAGGGGATCTCCTAATATAGGCTCGAGATGGCATTTGGTCAACTTGTCAAACATAACCAGTCAATCGCTTGGTTAACCTTCAAGAATTGAGCCTGGGGTCAACTAGTGACCCTTTTAGACCCATTCTTGAATCTAGTCAGGTTAACCCTAAAAGGATGTTACAAATTCTCCCTTTTAAGATAATGCATCTTTGAATTATCTCTTGCGTGTATTCATTGTTTTAGGGGTTTATTCCTACCTTGTTCCAATGATTTGATTTGTTACTACATCCTTAATTCTTATATCATGCTCTCAACTACTTCCTTAATCCAGGTTTCTTTATCACTAGTTGATCCCCGTATGTATTCCTAACCGTGTCTTTATCATTATCCTTCTCATTCTAGTCTTTTTACGTGCTTGTCTTTGATCCTTTCAGTTCTCACTAAACTTGCCTTGAACATCATGGTGTTCATCATGCTTTCGATACACTACTCTGATTTTATAATTATCGTGGTATTTATCAACTTTCTTTACTCTTGTTTTTTTGGTTTTGGTCTTTTTTGATCTCTTTGCATCATTACTTATCTATTCCTTATCCTTAATCTGTGATTATTGCTTCACTTACTATATATTAATATCCTTTCTTCTTCTTCATGTATCTAGACCTAATCTTTTGTTCTTATTCTCATGTTAATTCTCATTATTGTGAATCTATTCTTCTTCTATCTTGTCATGATCCTTTATCTCTTTCCTATGCTTATCGTCAATAGCTTATACTAGATGCTTAGTTATGGAAACATATAACAATATTAATAACCAATCATGTTTCATTCTAACATAGAATTCTATTCATGCCCTTATGTGTATTTAACATATCACATAAACATAACATCCATACAAACAGAGGTACCTTTTAGAGTACTGTTGATGGTGAAATTTGGTAGGCCCAAATCTCTGTCAACCAAATGAGTTCTTTGATCCCTAAACTGCAATCTAGTTGGATTAATGAGAGTTAAAGGGATAGAGAGGAAGAATAGCAAGAACAATAGAGTATTTTTAACGTGGTTTGGCTAAAATCCTTTAGTTGGATTCCTACATCCATGGCGATGATATTATTTCTGGGAATAATTTGGTAGAGTTATAGCATGTGTTTTCTAGCATGCTTTGCATTGATCTCACCCTCCTATTTATAGAAACTGAGAGGTTACAAATATAATTTAATAAGCTATAAATTTATTATATCAAATAATAAATACTTTTGACAATTTAGACTCCTGCAATTTGGCTCCTACTGACTGCTTTCTGTGAGTGGACCCCTGTAAGTTAGGTCTATGATTAGATATCTTCTAGATCTAATCGTGGCATGCTCCTAGCTCAACGAGGTGCTACATCTTGCAAGTTAGAGCTCTTGTCCTGTGGTCATTGTCAACCTTCAGCCAGTAATATCAGGCTCGCATTTAGTGGTGCGAGCTCGTGAGGTGACCATGTGAGTTAGGACTCATCTCTAGTGAGTTGAGGTTGCTGCCTTAGTCTAGTCCTTCATCCCAAGCTCACGGTTGTCGATTCGGTGCCTGTGTTTAGCGACCTCGACCTCTAGGCGAGTTGGGCTTTTTCATTTGAACTTGCTTGTTGTTGGGCCTTTGCCAACCTATTCTGAATGGTGCCAGAAAATACCCACAACATTAGCCCCCTAACTCTCAATTCACTTCACGGATTAGGAGTTCTATTTTGTTGGCAAAGTCTTTATTTGTGGATTACCATGCAGTCAAAGTCTTTGCACTCAGTTTGTTGTTTCATCTGCTCCTGGCCATACCTTCTACTGTACGTGTTTCATAATTGTTGGTGTATCAACCTTATTTTCTTCTAAGCCATTCAATCAAGAATAGCTGGATATCTTCTAGACTTTTTGGTGAACCTGGACTAGTCTATTTAAGGCATGGGAAATCTTTCTCCCTTCTCTTTAGAATGACTTGATAAGTGTCGTAACTAAGCCCCCCATCTTATTAATGGTTTGGCTTTTTGATAAGGCATGTATGGCCTATTATATAGGAAGCCTTTATGGGTAACTCTTTGAAGATTTTGGAATATCTTGCATTGATCTTGGATTATTTCCTTATGGTTATGCCTTGGAGCTTGGCCCTTCCAGCCATGTTCTTTTGCTTCTTTTGTATTTTCAGTGTTAGGGATGAGGTGGCTGAGAAGGAGTTTTTACCTGAGGAGGATGACAAGAAGAAAATTAGGGAGCCAATGCACTCGTTGATCCTCTAGCTAGTGGGAGTTCATCTCTTAAAAGCTAGCCTTCTTTTTAGATTGTGGTAGCCGTAGGCTCGCTGACTTGTATTTTGACTCTTCTAATGTAAATTTACCTTGTTAAGTGAGACTTTTAATGAATGAGATTTTTTCATGAATCTCGAGTGTTGTAATGTGCATTATGTATATCCCATATGGTAATATAAATTCTTGCAAATCAAAGCTAAATAAAATGGTTAGATGATCAATCAGTCATATTTTTCTATTAATAATGAATCTGGTCATCTGAGTGTCATTGGTAGGTAATGAGTAGAATGCTTAGGCAGGTCATATGAGAGTTGTGCTTGGTAGAAGTTAGCATGAAAGTTGCAAGCAGTAAATCACATGAGAGCTACGAGCAATACGTTGCATGAAAGCTACGATTAGTAGGTCACATATGAGCTATGCCTTAGCAATCTTATTGCCTAAAAGATGGTAATCTCGTTATCGAGGTGGCAATCTTATTGCCTAAAAGATGGTAATCTCATTACTAAGATGGTAATCTTGTTGCTAGAAAATCTTATTGCCTAAAACATGGTAATCTCGTTACCAGAATGGCAATCTTATTACCTAAACTTTGTCAGCTCCCAAGATGACTTGCCTTTTGCATAATATTTTGTTGAAAAATCCAATCAAAAGTTAGTGCAGAAATTCAAAACATTATTATTAATTTCTACATTACATTACAAAATTAATAAATGGTCCTCATTGCTAATGCTTGCTCTTGACCAAGATCTCGCTAGGATTGCTGAGGTCACTACTCGGGGGGTCAGACCACGTAGTCTTGTAGGCGACCTCTCTTGATGAGGTCCTTTATTGCATTCTTGAGTGCCTAGCACTTCGAACTATTATGCCCGACCTCAATGTGGTAGGTGTAGAACCTGTTTCTATTACTACTGAACTTGTTAGGAATTACTAAGGGTGAAGGCTTCCTAAAGTATTCTCTACCTCTTTCTGCTATGAAGATCCTATCTTGAGTGTTAGATAGAACGCTATAACTTTCATGAAAACTTTGATGCTGAGGTTGTTAGGGCCTTACCTTCTTTGTGAGTTGGACACTAGAGTCAAGCTTCTGACTCTCTCTGCCATCGCATTCATTGCTCCTCTTTTTAATACTGCTCGTTTGATCGGGGTTTGCGGGGCCAAAGGTTTCCTCCCACCTGATCTGGTTGGTAGCTCATTCATAGAATTTAGCTAAATCTCTCACTAGGGACTTGTATAGGCTTTTATATAGCTTTCCATCTTTACGAAGTCCTACTGAGATAGCCATTAAGATATTTTCCTTTAAGGGATTCTCTATGGAATTGGCCTCGTGCTTGAGCTTGGTTTTGTAATCTTTTAGTGATTCTTGCTTATGCTGGAAGACCATTGTGGGATGGTAAGGGGGCATGAGCTGCCTTTTCAAAGCTCAATACTAGGTGGTGATCTTCTTTAAAACTCTTCCCAGCCAATAACACTACGAGCTAGGAGACTTTCGAACCAAGCTCGAGGTATGCCTCCTAATGTAGCTGGGAAGACATGGCATTTAACTAGAGGATTGGTTGTTTGAAGGTCCATCTGGACATTGAATGCATCTAGATGGTCAAATAGGTTACTATCCCTATTGTATAGCGAAATTACAGGAACTTTTAGCTCGTTAGGGAGAGGCTGTATTTTTATCTCTTTAGAGAATGGTGTCCTCTCCTCGTGATGTTCTTGATCATTCTAAGCCTGAAAGCATTCCTCTAGTTGGTTCACCTTATGAAACAACTTTTCCATCATCGAGTCTCGCACCCCAGATTGTTAATTAGAAGATTGTTGGCTCTTTTTACCTCCTTGGTCCCGGAAGCAGCAACCTGAAATGTAACCATGATTGGTCCTATTTGAGCTCTTAGCTCAGTGCAAGCTCTTGCATCCCTGACTATCATAACCTCCATGAGCCCAGTGGACTTCTGACCTCGTTCACTAATTAGTGGAGCAAGCTGAGTCTGAGTGGTAATTTGTCTATTTAGTTGACCTTTCTTATTGGGTTCCTTTGTGTCGCTATTGGAATTGAGCAACAATCTCAACTTGCTCTTACACTCATAAAGTTTATGCTTGTGTCAGCACATTAAATGTCTCAGCCATTTCTCTTAACTTATTTTCCAATACTTCCTGGCATTGGTGCCATGTTTGCATTTTGCTAGCCTCAAGGACATTAATAGTAGGTTGGTGATGAGCCGAGGGAAGCAAACCATTGGTAGCTCTGGTGGTGGAAGTACTTGCCATATGACCCTCCAGCTAATTGTTGATAGCATTTGAATTTTTTATGGTTCTTCCTCTAGCCATTGTAGTTGAGTAGAAAAGCAACTAGAAAACAAATGAGCCCTCCTTCTACCACTAAAATGTTGATGGTGAAATTTGGTAGGCCCAAATCTCAGTCAACCAGATGAGTTCTTTGATCCCAAACTACAATCTAGTTGGATTAATGAGAGTTGAAGGGATAGAGAAGAAGAACAATAAGGACAAGAAAGTATTTTTAACATGGTTTGGCTAAAATCCTTTGGTTGGATTCCTACATCCCCAGCAGTGATATTATTTCTGGGAATAATTTGGTAAAGTTATAGTATATGTTTTCTAGCATGCTTTACAATGATCTCCTCGTCTTATTTATAGAGACTAGGAGGTTACAAATATAATTTAACAAGTTATAAATTTTTTATATCAAATAATAAATACTTTTGATAGTTTAGACTCCTATAATTCGGCTCCTGTAGATTGCTTTCTATGAGTGGGCCCCTGTAAGTTGGGTCTGTGATTAGATGTGTTCCAAATTTGATCATGGCATACTCTTATCTAGGTGAGGAATTTTGACTCACTAGCTAGAGCTCTTGTGCTAGGGTCATTGCCGACATTCAGCCAGTAATATCAAGCTCACATATGGTGGTGCAAGCTTATGAGGTGACCATACGAGCTGGGACTCATCTCTAGTGAATTGGGGCTACTGCCTTAGTCTAGTCCTTCATCTCGAGCTCGTGACTATCAATTCGATGCCTGTGTTTAGTGACCTAGACCTCTAGGCAAGCTGGGCTTTTTCATTTGGACTTGCTTGTTGTTAGGCCTTTGCCAATCAATTTTGAATGATGCTAGAAAATACCCACAACAAGTACTTATACTAGCTGGGTCTTACCATGTCTCATATGAGTCTTAACGCAGTAATCATACAATTAAGCATACTACACTTTATCTTATCATTTAGTACCTTATCTTATTCTTTTATTAGTCTCAACATTCACTAGGATGCCTTTTGTTCCTTTTTTCTGGGACTTCATTTTCACGTATATTTGAGATCACCATCATGAAAACATAACTTGAATAAATTACATAAACCTAAGTATGTGCATCAAACAAAAGAACAAAAAGAGTTTATTAGGCTGACCCTGGCTATAAGCTAACTACTACGATCAATCCTCATCTTCCATCTAAGTGTCACACAAAAAGTCCACCTTGCCTCACATGGTATTCAATCTCTACTCAAAGTGACCCAGGTGGCAATCAGTGCTAGCACTCATATGCTAAATGTGCTCATACAGCTCATTGATTGTATGCTTAACCTAAAACAGCTCCACATGACGTCTCTTTGTATTGGTGTTCACTTTGGGTCTGTCGATCTTTGAGTAACTACCTGATCTAACTCCTTTTTTTATTTCATCAATAGGTTATTGGCTCCTAAATGTGACTTGTATCAGTCTTGCCCATATGGTGGGAAGCCCTAGGATGGACTCTGTGCCATCATTATCATATGGCTTAGGGCTATATGGAGAAGGTTAAAAAGATGTTTAGCCTGGATTTTATGAGAGCATGTGCATGTCAATATAGGTAAGCATGGGCTTGTATTACCCTTGCAGTAGGATAATGTGAATGATAAGGTTATGCAAGGCCCTAGAAAGCAAGGGAAGTTCAAGGTTAGATGGGTCGTCTTGTCCTTTAGTGAACTTTCCATTTGATTTGAGCAATATGCATCACTATCCAATGAAGTGACAATGATACTTATCTTGACCCTTGGGTCTAATGGTGACATAACTTAAATCATGTCAGATATGACAATCATTTAGGTCTAATGGTGACATAACTTAAATCATGTTAGATATGACAATCATTCACACAAAGGTAAACACTAGAAGTTAGGGGTTTTTTTTATGTAATTACATGGTTTGCGACTAAATTGTTTAGTTAAAGGCCTTTTCATTATTTTGGATATCTTTCTATCATCCCATCATAGTTTCTCATGGTTTGTCTTCTTTCTTGGTGTTAGTTCTCATTTATGAGTCTTATTAAGCCTCCTTGACATTTGTTAGATTTCCTTGCTATTCATGCCATTCACCTTCACATTGGTAAGGCCTTAAGGTCTCTAAATTGTTCTTATTTGCTATTATGTCTCAGTGACTTTATTTCATCCTTCTTCTCATGTTTCCTTTCTTTCCTATCTTGTTTCTTTATTTCCTCTTTCTTATATTTGTCTCTCTTCCAATTAGCTTCCATATTCAATTCTATTTGTTACTTGATCTCATTACTATTCTACTTACCTTTCTCCACCTTATATCAAATGTTCATTTCATTTATCTTCTTTTTACAACTTCCTTACTCTTATTACTTACTTATCCTTTACATTCCTAATCATTGATTCATGATCGTATAACATAATCTTCAAATCTTTTTATTGTTCAACCTTTGTGGGATTAATTCCTACTAATCATTCATGTATCTGAAACTAAAGTCTATTCTAGCTCTTTGGTTTGTGGCTCTACGTAACCCCTACTAGTCTCACTCTTTGCATATCACAGTCTTACCTTCCTTTTTTTTACGTCTTTCTATCCTTGTTTTTCTAACTTGAACTCGGGAATAATTATCCAATTTAACTCTCTGGTTTGGATTTAGGGGTATTTTCATCTTTTTAATTGGTTTCAAAAAATCCTAATTTCTAAATTACTCACATTTGTTGGGGTTCTAACTCCTTTGATTTACCTCCCTTGCTTAAGGTGAAACAATCCTTATTATGTCTTGACTCACCGAAGGTAAAATCATCCTTTGCACTCTATCCTCGTTCCTAGGGGTAATTCCATCCTTGGCCTCTTGTACTCATTCATCGTGCTTGTCATTATCCTTATTGTTGAACTTTAAATTACATCTGAGGGATACTCGTGTCATTTACAATTTTTCATACCCATTCAAGGGTAAAATTGCCATTCCTAGAATATCTATCCACTTTCTAATCTAATTAAATAACAACTTTCCTATTTCATACTATTTTCTATTAGGTGGACTTAACTACTCTTGGTGATCGAATTAATGGATGTCCTAGAAATAATGGATGCTTTTAGGCACATACTATTATAACTAGTACTTACTATCCCTAATGTGCCATGCTAGACATAGAACTATTATTCTAATACCAACTTGTCACATCCTAAAATCTAGTGGTGTAATGGCACAAATCATCCTATGGTGGTTAGTGAACCTATGAGCAATTTCTAGTGAAATCCTTTTTCATAAATTTGAAAACCTTTAAGGATTATATATTATATACTTCCATCTTGTATTACAGTCTCATTTTCTAATATATCAAAGAAAAAATCTTTTAAGGATTTTAAGCTAATCATATATGGATCTACCCATAAGCTTGAACTATTCATCTCTAGAAGTCAAAATAGTTTAGGTGTTCACCATATTGTGATTGTTATTTATATTTGTTGATATTGATAATTTAGTGCCAATTCTTTCCGATAATGATACTAATATTAATATATGTAAAGGAACAAATCTTAGAAGTCTTTTCTTTTATAACAAAACTAGTACCAAGTTCCTTTTATCAGGGATAACAAAAGCTCCAAATTGCTTTGCTGAAATGCTTGCTTTAGATATATTCATTGTAGTTTAGAGTTTTAGGCTATGTTTAGATAAAGAATTTGGAAAATCCATGGAATCGAATAGAAAAGTAGAAAAATGGACTATGTAACTATAAGCTAAGTTTCAGGAAAGTTTAGTTTAATACTTTAATATAAGGAGTCAAACTCAGTTTCCTTTAATAAACTCTCCTTTACTTGATTGACTTCTTCTATAAAACCATCATTTTTTTCCTTTTAACTCTTCATCAATATCTTCCAGGGCTGGGAGCTGTCCATCAAAGTTTGTCACTTACTAGAAAGGGAATTATGTATAATCACCAAAACATGTTTTTGGTGCAAAATGCAAACTATAAAATTTTAATGTAGAAAAGCAATGTAGAAACTCTTAAGGTAGAAAGAAGCAAATTTTTTTTTCCCTTTTTTCTTATGTATGTAGGATGTTAACACATATTGATTATAACTCTCTGGATTGCAAAGTAGAGTTTGCAGGCAAAAAGAAAATAGAAACATAATGTATGAAACTAAACAACAACTTTTTTTAGAGAAATGTAACACCTTTTGTGATAGTAAGAGTGATTAATTAATTATACTCACTATCATTAAAGTTAGAATGCAAATGAAAATAAAGTGTTTCAAAGAACATCGAGTTTAATTTAAGCTAAAGGCTGACAATTAACATGGAGGTTTTTAAGTTGAAAATGGAGTAGGGTCATAGTTACTAGTATCGCCATACATTCTAATACAAGGTATGCAACTAGATATGTAGTACTTAACTTAAAAAAACTAAACTTCATTAATAGCACACTTTTTTGGTATATTGTGATAGGTAAGACAAATCAAAAGCATAAAGTTTGCACAACAGATTTTTTTTTAAAATTTTTCCCAAATCTGGATCATGTTGTATACAAATTAATTTATGAGTTTTGTACAAGTCAAATAACTTACAAGTAAGGATTTGAACTATACCTTCCTAAGAGTTGTTCTCAGTATCCCTAATCTTCAAATCTGAATTTAATCTCCAATTGATTCCATGAACTCTCTAAAAAGTTTTATGATTAAGTCCTCTGGATTGTCTTTCGACAACTCCTTCAAATTTGATCTCTAATACCCAAATGATCCATATGAACCAATTTGATTTAAACCTTTTACCATTATTCACACAATAGATAGAGTAGGAAAATTAACCACTCAGCTTAAAAGGTACTAGCTCTCCAAAGAATCATGAATTCACTCAGTCAGGGCTAATGTTTGAATACAAAGAAGAGATAAGAAAAGAGATCAAATTGAGAGGGTATTTTTAGGCACATAACACAAGTACTTGGTGTATTGTATTGTCTCATTCATAAAGAGTTGGCATCTCTCCTATTTAAATAGAAGAAATTAGAGCACAAAAGTCATGGTAAGCAAAAGTGACACACAGTCTAGGATTTACCCTTGCTTGTGTCATCCAGTTCACTAAGTTAAGAGGCTGCATAGCTAGGGTTAATACTTTAGGCTTGTGTGCTGCCCTCTTTGCCCATGGAGTCCATACTCCTCAATGAGTTCAAACTTATCAACCCTCATGTTCTCTCCTTTTGTGTTCAATAAGCCAAAACTATGAGTCCAAACTCATAAAATCTCTTATGCTATAATTCTCAAATTGTTTTGATTAATTAGTTAAAATAACTTTCTAAGTGAGGAACAATTCCTTTACTTATGACCTCCTCTTGAGTTAATATAAAATGTTCTAATAACATTCAAATATCAACATTGGAAGTTTGCTACTATTTAATAATTATAATCTTATAAGAATTATTAAATCATTGATTAATTAACACTTCTAATCATATTAGAACACTTAATGAATCATTTCAAATATCCAAGATGTTCACTAATTCAACTCTTGAATTCAATATATTTTGCATTATAACTTTTCCTTTGACTTTGGATCAAAGAGATTCTATTATGTGAGACACTTTAGGTTTCCATGCATGTTCGTAATGAATTTATTTATAAGCTTAATTGAATTAAAACTCTTTTTAATTCAAGCATAATTTCTCTAAATTGTTAAAACAAATTCATAGACCATGATTGGCCTCTAGCAAATCATCATGACCATCCAAATATCAGGATTAGATTTGTGAAAATCAAAACCTTTAATAATAAGGTGTTAGTGTGTAATTCAATCCCTTTATCTCTTGATATTCAAACTAGACCTAAGGTATGGTTAGATTGTTAAATGTAATTTGAACATCCAATTATAGGTGCATGTTTGACTATGTGCTATCTTAAAATTAATTATACATAAAACTCCTTTCATGTATAAATCAAATCATAGGCCTATGATTTTGATTATAGCACAAGCATCAAACATCTTTTGAATATCTTTCCTCAGTACCAAGGAAGATGAATCCTTTCTTAATCAATCATTACCTTCATGTATTTTGTGATGCACCCAACAATTATTCATACCTACTTTTTAAGAGTGCAAGTCTAGAATAATATTAAAGTATATAACTTCATACATAAGGTACAATGTTGATCTCAAGTCTAAAGATTACTTACACCACCTTTCACATGAAAATTACATTGACACATGGTAATATTCTATATGATTTCTCATGATAGGTCAATCCAATTGTATGCTCCATAACATATACTATACCCATATGTCTCATCTAGATAGCATCACATGTATAATGTAGGAAGTCAATGCATTTTTCTAGAAGAATGTGAGATGACATCTGTTGGTTTACTAATGAATTACTGATATCATATTTTCTCAATAATTTAAAAATTAAGGACATTTAGAAATACAATTATATGTGTAAATCATCTCATAATTACAATCCTAATTGTAATTAATTTATCCACAATCATACTTTAAGGACTTTATCTAATATAGCATACATATATCAAAACATGTATAAAAACTAAATTGATAAAGAGACTAAATTATCATATTTATAAAATATGCCAAGATATATAGTTTCTATGCCATTACAACCAATTGTCTCTCTAGGGCATCTATACTAACAATCTCCCACTTGACCTAGAGCCAATCACCCTTGTATCTAATTTCGATTCTTTCTAAATGATGATAAAGCTTCTACTAGAATAAAGGCTTAGTGAGAGGATCAACTACATTATCAACTTTGGGAATTCATTTTATTCTTATTTCTTTGTGCTCTATAATCTCTCCGATCAAATGGTAATGCCCCATGACATGTTTGGATCATTGATGAGACCTTGGTTCCTTAACTTGTGTTATGGCTCCATTGTTATTATAATGGATTTTTATTGGATTAACAATGATAGGAACAACCTCTAGTTTACAAGAACACATCCTTTGTTCTTTTCAAGAACTTAAGGATGGTCTTGACTGCACTCTATTGACTTTCACCTAGATTGACCTAATATTTGCTAGTGATAGCTAGTGTATAGGAGACATCTAGCCACATAATAGTATGACATTCATACATTTCCTTCATTTTCTGTCTTAGGACATTGTTTCCTAAACAAGTGAACATCATGAGACATAGGCAAGAACCTTTTCTTGGACCCATTCATGATAAACCTTTTTAGCACTTTGTCTATGTATGTGGATTATGAGAGGCTAAGCATCCTTTTAGATCTATTCCTATAGATCTTTATACCCCAAATGTAGCTTGCTTTTTTCCAAATTCTTTATAGAGAATGCTTTGGACATCCTTAACATGATAGATTATAACATGGGAATGTTGTTTCCTATAAGCACTATGTCATTTGCATGTAGTAATAGGAAGACAACTGCATTTTCACTAACCTTCTTGTACACATATAGTTCATCAACATTCTTTAATGAAGTCAAATGATTTGATCGCTTTATCAAAATAGATGTTCTAGCTCCATAAAGCTTGCTTCAGTTTATATATAGGCCTCTGTAGTTTACATACCTTGTAAGGTTCATTCTTAGGGGTAAAACCCTCAGGTTGTATCATATATACATCCTTTTTTAGGTTTCTGTTAACAAAAACTATTTTGACATCCATTTGCCAAATCTTATAATCATGGTATGTAGCTATTGCAAGTAAAATGCTAATGAACTTCAACATGGCAACTAGTGAAAAGGTCTTTTTTTTTATAGCCAATACTATGTACTTGCCTATAACCTTTTGCCACCAACCTTGACTTGTAGATTTGTACTTTGCCATTCGCATCTATCTTTCTCTTGAAGACCCACTTGCATTTAATGATATTCATTCCTTGAGGTGGACTGGCAAAGTCTCACACTTGATTTTCATGCATTGAATCCATTTCAGATTTCATAACTTCTTGCCCTTTCTAGAAATCAATATCTGTTGACACCAAAATTTGGCCAACGAGTTAAGTTCAATGTTACCCCTGACTGCAAGCTAAATATGGTAGAAAACAGTGGAAGAAGGTAGTAAAGAAGAAGAAGAAACAACACCAGGAGTTTATCATGATTTGGCTAATGCCAGTTTGGCACCTATGTCTATATTGATCTTTTATTATACAATGTAAGTTTTGGTTTTACAGGGTATGAATACAACAATGGAGTTCTCTAAATGAATAGTGCTCACTCTCAATACTAGCAGAGTTTCTGCATGTATCTCTCCTTCCTTTTTTCATGGTGACCCCCTCTTTCTATTTATAGAAAGGGGGAGGGTTACAAGTGTAACTTCATAAATAACAAAATAATTACTTCTGCCATTTAGGGCATTTAATGCTTGGCACCAGATAATTAATGTTAGGTAAATTATTGTCAAATTTTTAGGGAGTTGATGTATAAGTTTGGAGGCTGAGCTATCAATAGGAAACATGTGCCTTGGGTTACTGACTGGATTCTATACAGATATCTGTTGTTAGCGGGTGAGCTAGAAATTGAGTGAGCTGATGGTCTGGCTGATCTCGTCATCTATACCTGGTCGTTCATTTGAAGGTCGTGGGCTCCTTGTTGAGGGGTCAAAAGTCTCTTCTACGAGTTACACTTTTTCCTTCGTGATGCTGTGAGATGCCTCCAGCTCGCACCCGACAATCGAGGGTCTTTGCTCAATGACCTCGAACTTCATCCTGGATCTCCATCAGTCTAAGTAGGCTTCCAATTGGGCCTTGATCGACCCAAAACATGATTTCAAAAAAATCTATATAACATAAGCCCCCTAACTCTGAGCTCGCTTTGTGAGCTGAGAGTTGCAACAAGTGGTCAAAGCCTTTATCTGTAATCTTACAGGATGACTCAGTCTTTATGCTCAGTTTGTCATGTCATTTCCTTCTTTCAGGCTTTCGTCTCCCACGCTTTAGGCCATACCTTTTTCTATGCATTATCTTAGCCGTCAACATGGCAGTCTTCATTATTTCTAGGTCGTTTAATTCAGAACAATCGAATGTCTCTCGGACCATCTGATGCACCCAAGCAGATTTATAAAGGCCTGTGGAGCTCCTCACTTTTTGTGATCAAGCACTTCATTCTTTTGATGGTTCGGCTTCTGGAGAAGCTTTTCGGGACATGGATTATCTGTTGTAGAGGTTTCAGAGACATGGATTGCCTGTTGCATGTAACTTCCCTATACAGCTTCTCTCCTTGGCTCCTGGTAAGTTTTGTATAGATCTTGGATTATTTCTTCATGGTCATTCTATGAAGTTCAGCCTTGCTAGCTGTGTTCCTGGCCTTTTTTTGAATTGTTCTATGTTTAAGGAGTCAAGAAATGATCTGCCAGCTAAGGAAGGTTATGAGTAGGAGCAATCGAGTCTGTTCATTTCATCTGATGGGAGTTTGCCTCCTGAGAAATTAGCTCTCCTTCCCATTATGGGGTCATTGGCTTTTTACCTTTGCTTTATCTTTGTGTATCGATTTTCCTGATGTAAATCTGCCTCATCGAAAAAGGTCTTTTAGTGTAACTTTGAGCATCATGTTTTTGCCCCTTTATCTTTTTAAGTCTGTGTATGGATAGTTTAACTGATTGTCATTGGCAACGTGATTTGCCCCTATAAAATCATAACTCAACAATCATTGTGTAAAGTATTTAACTAGATAATTAGCTTCTAAGGAATTCAAGCCAATTGGCTTTAATCAATAAACTCCCATTTAAAGGATGTGTGTCACATCACCAATCGATCATGCTAGCTTATGCAAGAATTCTGTGTGTGGCTAACGCATTACTTAGATGCGAGCTTTTGAGTTTGTCCTTGGCTTGTGCAAGAATTCTGTGAGTGGTTAGCACATTATTTGGACCTGAGGTCTGTCCGTGCAAGAATTTTATGCTGGGCTGGCACATTACTTAGATGTAGCTCATGAGAGAATTCTATGTATCACTAACGCATTACTTGGATGCGAGGTGATTATTTTGCCCCTGACCTACGTAAGAATTCTACCTGTGGTTAATGCATTACTTGGACACAAGGTCATTCCATGTAAGAATTCTATGCGGGGCAGGCACATTACTTGGACATGGCTCCTACAAGAATTTTATGTATGGCTAACACATTACTTGGACACGAGATGATTATTTCGCCCCCAATCTACGTAAAAATTCTACATATGGTTAACGCATTACTTAGATGCAAAGTCATTCCGTGCAAGAATTCTATGTGTAACTGGCACATTACTTGGACATAGCTCATGCAAGAATTCTACGTGTGGTTAATGCATTACTTGGACTCGAGATGATTATTTTGCCCTGACCTATGTAAGAATTCTACGTATGGTTAATGCATTACTTGGATGCAAGGTCGTTCCACGCAAGAATTCTGTGCGGGGCAGGCACATTACTTGGACGTGGCTCGCACAAGAATTCTATGTCCAGCTAATGCATTACTTAGACGCGAGATAGTTGTTTGGCCCCCGACCTGCGCAAGAATTCTACATATGGTTAACACATCATTTGGACATAAGGTCGTTCCATGCAAGAATTCTGTGTGGGGTAGACACATTACTTGGACGCGACTTGCGCAAGAATTCTACGTGTGGCTAATGCATTACTTGGACATGAGATAGTTGTTTGGCCCCCAACCTGCACAAGAATTCTATGTATGGTTAATGCATTACTTGGACACAAGGTCATTCTGTGCAAGAATTCTGTGCGGGGCAGACACATTACTTGGATGTGGCTTGCACAAGAATTCTACGTGTGGCTAACACATTACTTGGATGTGAGATAGTTGTTTATCATTATGCCCCAATTCTCAATGATATCATAACCTATGACCTCAATGAGTCATTGGCTTCCTTGTATGTTTCACACGTGTGGCTTTTTGTTTCCCAATGACGGCCGGTAATTATTATTTTCAGCTTTTGGTGCACATATGCTGAATCATCATTTATTGGTCGCTGTTTTCTCTGGACCATCGGATCGTGGGTAACTGACGCTCTTATTGATCCAACAGTAGGGTTTTGATTCTCTTTTAAGTTGAGAGTGTTTTCTTTCTCTCTCTTACTTTGCCATTTGGAAACTTTTAGATTTCTGGTGTTCTTTGCCTACCGATTTCTTTGGCTGCTATTATAGTTTCTTCGCCAATAGTTTCTGTCATCTTTCGTATGTGCTTTCGACTGTTACCTGAGCCTTCCAGACTTTTCATCCCCAATAATCACAGTATGCTTCCCCTAACTCTACACTTTATGTAATTTTCTTCTTTTTTAGGAAATAAGGGATTTGATTCTGATCGATTAAGAGACAATGATGCTAATGGGTAGACATGGTTAGGACACTTAGTCTTTATTTGAAATGGAATAGTTAGGTTACTATATGCCCTAGGATTCCCAGTGCATATTTGTGTCTTCTGAGATTTTGTTGCCTGTCTGGAATGTCTTCTCCGTTTCCCGAAGTTTAGGTAGTCAGTGCGGTGGCATAGGGTGTGTATGGCTTGCGAATAGGGGTTATTAGTCTTGGTTTTGGTACATTTCACTCTCAGTGAGCTTATTAGTCTTTTCCTTTCTTTGTGTAGATGGGAGTGGATCATGCACATCACCATCACTTGATTAGGAGCGAGGATGATGAACCGGACCTGTCTCAAGATATGAGGAACATTCGAGAAGTTGGGGTTGCGACAACAAGTGGAAGGGAGGTCACTGGGAACCCAGGGGCTTGATTAAGATGCACCGAAGGTTGAAGGATGATTTTGGGAGGGCGCCCCAACCATCATGCATTTAAACATCACAAGTTCACTGTATGGGTTTGCAATGTTACTTCTATCATCAAGTCAAATCGGATCCTAAAGGGGTGCAACATCATGGTCCCTACTCCAGATGACTACACCGCTCATCCTCATCAAGGCTTCGTAGCCATTAGTATCCCACACCTCATTGTGGGATTAAGATTCCCTATTCATCCCTTCATCATCAATTTTTTAAATAAAATAAAGCCTAGCCCATTTTAGCTAACACCTAACTCATACACTTCTTTGATTTCATTGGCCCTCATTCACAAGGGCAATGGCCTCCCTCCACCGTCACCTAAAACCCTCAGTTACCTTTATGACCTGAGGTGTGCTAACTCTGAGGATGGGCTCTGTTACCTTTTGGCCATGTAGACACCTCATAAAAAGATCCTTCCACCAGGGGATGTGAGGGGGAAGTCCAACACAGGACCCTATAAGTGTCACTGGTTTTATATTTTGTGCCCTTCCCTTAGATATCTTAAAAATTTTGATTTTGTGCTTATTTCAGGTCGGTGGCCTGGGAATAGATAAATTTGTTTACTTCTTTTATATTTGTCCTAGATTTTGATTTGTTATTATGAATTTTGACCTCTTGTTCAACTTTTACAGAGAGGACTGGTAGATGACCAGCACTCGGGGCCAATGAGTTGGGGGTTTTAGATCTGTTCACTTCATCTAAGGATCTTCAGAACGACTTCAGGTTCAATGAAGATGTTCTCTGCTTTTTTAGGCTTGCCCTACCATTAAACACCATAGTGACCAAAGTAGTAGGGATTCGCCAATTGACGGAGGTTAGGCCCATAAACTTTGATAAATAGAATAAAATTATGGACTTAATCCTTAAAACACCCCCATCAGATAGTGAGGATAAGGCTCCTTCAGGTCATAAAGTTGTTTCGACTAAGATTGCTATAGATCAGCCCCCAGCTCCCAATGCGGGACCTACCCCCAAAGCTCCAGTAGTCATTGAGGTTGAAGCGATTTTGGCTATTGCGGAGCAATCAACTGCTACTGTTGAGGTCTCTCATCTAGATCCAACTTCCTCACCACGTCCTAGAAAGGTGGAGGCAACCGGTACTGCCAGTCATTCTAGTCACTTCGGTCCTACTCAAAAGAAGCAGAGGATTGCCAAGGAGAAGGAGAAGGTGACTTCTCAAAACTTGTCAAGAGTTAACCTTACAAAGTTGTTGGTTGATCCCAGCTCCAAAACAGAGGTGCATGCTTAGACACTTGTTGAAAACTTCAATAGGATTTTAGGCAATGACAACAAGACCAATGCACTACAGAGCAAGGAACTCTCTCTTGGGAGGCTAGTGGGATTCGTGGCTCGACAGGGTCTAACAGTAAGTGTTTTTTCTCACATTATCCATTTCATTTATTGTTAATTCTAACCTTACTGCTTGTTCCTGCAGAATGTGCTGTCGTTGATGAAGATTGTCGTGATGTGCAAGGACTGGGACAAAGAGAAATCGGCTCTCATGGAAGAGCGGGGGGCCTAGCAAGCTGAGGTGTGGGGACTTAGGGAAAAAATGAAGGACTTAGAGGCCGCATTATCTCGCAAGATGAGGCATCACGAGGATATAGAGGTGAACTTTGGCCTCGCTACCAATGACCTTAATAAGGCAAAGATAGAGCTATATGAGGCCCAATCACAGCTACGGGAAATGAACAGGGTGGCAAATACCATCGAAGGGATGATAAGAGCTATAGAGCATCGGGCCAAGGCTTCTGTTGAAGAGGCAGCGATGCTAAAGAAAGAGTTACAGCTTGTTAAGGAGAAAGCAGCAAAGGTTGAAGTCAAGATGTCTTCACGTGTGGCAAAAACCACTACAGATACGAGGAGGGCAACTCTTACTTTATTCTTTTGTACTGTATGGGAAAAGTATCCTGAGCTAGACTATTCCTTTTTTGGTCCCGAAGCCATCAAGGCGGTAGAAAAATGGAAAGCTCGAGCTATAAGGAAGGGTCTTGGTACCGAAGTCAGTGTCCCTTTTGTCAAAGTTGCAGTCCAAGGAGAAGGTAGCTCCCAACTTGCTGATGCTATTCCTGTGCATGGTGTTCCTGACATTTCGATTCCTAGTCCTCAGCAAGTCAAAGGCTTAGCCCCTAAGGCCCCATCCCCTTAGAGAAAGAATTGTATAACTTTTGCTCTTTTTGGTGCCCCTGGCACATGTTACAAACTTCATGAATAACTTGTATAATTTTATTGTAGTGAAGCCAAACTCTTTTTATCCTTATTGTTTGCATGCTCGAATGCTTGGGTCTCATTTTCTCCCGCTCAAACAAGAGTTAGACACGTTAGCTATTGTTGCATCGTATAACATATAACTTAGCATAAAAATCTCCAATCTTATTCCCAAGAATTCAAAGAATTACATTGATATGTACAATGAATTAGCTATAAGGTATCAAGACACTTATTGATAGTAATGGTAGAGGTGCTCGACATTCCAAGCATGGGGGAATTCTTCTCCTTTCATATCTGCCAGATGGTAGGCTCTATCACTCATGACCTTTTTGATAATGTATGGACTTTCCCAGTTCGGTCCCAAGGTCCCCTTACTGGATTTGCGAGCTTCGAGGAGGATGAGGTGCAAGGCGAGGTTGCCGAGGTTGAACTTTCAAGCTCACACTCTATAGTCATAATACCTTGCTATCCGTTGCTGATGGGCCGTAACCTTGAGGCTAGCTCTTTCTCTCACTTCCTCCAAAAGATCTAGGTTCGTAGCAAGCAGTTGGTTATTATCTTCCTGGTTGAAAGTGACCCTTCACTATGTAGCGACCTCAAGTTTTGTGGGGATCATAGCCTCACACTCGTATACCATTGAGAAGGGGGTTTACCCCATGGAGTTACAAGGCATGGCCTCATCTACCTAGGCCCCCTTTCTGGCTGCTAGCTTGGTCTTCAAAATCTTTTTGATGATCTTCTTGATAGCTTTTACCTGCCCGTTAGCTTGCGGGTGGTCTACGATGGTTAAGCTCTTAACAATCTTGAGGTCATCACAGAACTCGATGAACTGCTCGCTAGTGAATTGGGTCCCATTATCGGTGATGATCTGCTAAAGGACCCCAAACCTACAAATAATGTTATTCCATACAAATGTTTTGACCATAGAGGACAAGATCTCAGTGAGTTCCTTTACCTCCGCCCATTTGGTGAAGTATTCTACAACTACTATTACATATTTACAATTTCCCTATACCTTAGGAAGCGGTTTGATCAGGTCTAACCCCTAAATTGCAAATGGCCATGGACTTGTCATCTGCTTCAGATTGGCTAGTGGGGCTCATGGCACCTTTGCAAATCTCTAGCGGTTATCGCACCTCTTAATGAGGTCGATGGCATCTTGCTTCATTGTTGCCCAGTAAAATCCCTATCAAAGGGCCTTCTCTGCCAAGGATAGCCCACAGTGTGGTTTTCACAATGCCCTGCATGAATCTCCTCCAGGATGGTACTATAGTCTTTGCTATCTATGCATCTTAAAAGTAGGGTTATGAACCTTCTCTTGTAGAGCACGTCATCGTGGATGCAGTATCTGGCCACTCGAGCTCACAGATGTTGTGCCTCGAGTCTGTCTTCTAGCAACTTCTCGTTCTGTAAATAGTCTAGGATTGGATTCATCCAGGAGTTGGGCACCTTGGCAATCACCATGACAACATCTTGTTGTTTGACACTTAGGGATGGAAGGAGCTCTACTAGGACCGCTCCTACAAGGTCAAGATCATCAATGGTGGACAAAAGAGCCAAAGCATCGGTGTGCACATTCTGGGCTCGAGAAATCTGAGTGATCTCAAATTGTTGAAAGGAGCTTAGCAGCTCTTGGACTTTATAGCGATATCTCATCATTTTCCCCCCAAGCTTGGTATTCACCTTTTATTTGACAAACAATTAATTACAAGTCACTAAAAACCCTTATCCTCTCGGCATGCACCTCTCTGGCTAGTCGTAAACCAGCTAACAGGGCCTCATATTCAGCTTCATTATTTGTGGCTTGAAAGCTAGACCTCAAGGCACTGAAGACCTTATGTCATTCCAAACTGATAAGAAGCATTCCTGCTCTGGCCTTTTGTTCACTAGATGACCCATCAATGAATAGTTCCCACCATGGGGCCTTAAGGACTTCTACCTCACCTTGTATGGGGCCTGTGAATTCGACAATGAAATTAGCCAGTGCTTGGCCCTTGATAGCCACCCTGGGCTTATACTTAATGTCAAACTATGTGAGCTATATTGCCCATTTAAGCAGTCATCCTAAGGTGTCTGTCTTTTGTAGAACTTGTCTTAGTGGGTACTGAGTGAGGACCTTGATGCTGTGAGCCTAGAAATAAGGTCGAAGCTTCCTTGAGGCGATGACCAGGTAATAAACGAGCTTCTCCATAGGTGAATATCTTGTCTCGGGGTCCAGTAGTCTTTTACTCACATAGTAGATGGGAAGTTGAATTCCTCCCTCTTCTCGCATCAGCGCCGTGCTCAAGGCATGCTGGGATACAACCAAGTATATGGTTAATCTTTCACCCTCTTTCATTTTAGAAAGGAGAGGTACTTGCTCGAGATATGTCTTAAGTTCCTGAAATGCGGCCTCGCATTTAGGGGTCCATTCGAATCTCCTTGCCCTCTTGAGGACGTCGAAGAAGGGGACACACTTGTCCATTGTCTTAGAGATGAATCTGCTAAGCACAACGATCTGACCATTTAGGCTTTGGATATCTTTTGGTCCTGTGGGAGAACGCATATCGAGCAATGCCCTGATTTCTTTGGGTTAGCTTCGATCCCTCTATTATTGATGATAAAGCCAAGGAATTTGCCTGAGGCTATTTTGAACGCACATTTGTGCAGGTTTAGCTTCATCCAGTACCTTCTCAAGGTTTGGAACATCTCGTCAAGGTCACAGACATAATCGACGAGTTGTTTGGATTTCACCAGCATGTCATCTACATATACCTCCATAGTCTTGTGGATCTATTCTCAGAACATCATGTTCACCAATCATTGATAGATTGCCCCCGCATTCTTAAGTTTGAAAGGCATCACTTTGTAACAATACAACCCCATGATCGATGATGAATGAGGTATGTTCTTCATCCTATGTGGCCATTGGGATTTGGTTAAACCCTAAGTAGGCATTTATGAAGCTAAGTAGTTCGTGTCCTGTAGTTGCATCCACTAGCTGGTCTATCCTCGGCAAAGGGAAGTTGTCTTTAGGGCATGCTTTGTTATGATCAGTGAAATTGATACACGTTCTTCACTTTCCATTCTTCTTTTTAATGAGTATAGGATTAGCCACCCAAGTGGAGTATCGTGTCTCTTAAATGAAATTGTTCGTTAGAAGCTTGTCCACCTCTTCCTTAAGTACTGTGTAGCATTCGACAATCATCGGTCTTCTCTTCTGGCAAATTGGTTTAGCCTGGGGGTCAATGTTTAGTCTGTGCGACATTATGCTCGGATCGATACCCTCCATATCTTCATGGTTCCAGGCAAAAACATCCACATTTGCTCTGAGGAAACTAGTCAATTGTGCTTTCATATTTGCTGGTAGGCATTTCCCCAGCTTGAGGCATCTCTACTCGTCTGCTTCACTCACTCGCACATCCTCCAATTCCTCAACTGGCCTAGTGGCTCATTTAGCATCCACCTCTCGAGGGTTGAGGTTGTAGTTGACCCCTTTCTCGCTCATTGCTCAGGGCTCTCCCTCAGACACAACATTTACTTTCTTCCCTTGGATCCCGACTTTGACTGCCTTCTCATAGTAGTGCCAGGCTACTTGTTGCTCTCCACTTGTGCACGTAATTCCACTCAGGGTGGGGAACTTGATGGTTAACGTCTGAGTTGACATTACCATGTCAAAATCATTCATGATAGGATGTCCCAGCACTACATTATAAGTTAAGGGATAGTCTATAATGAGAAAGTTTGCCATGATGGTCGCTTGCGTGTCACAATCTCCCAGAGTTAGTAGGAGCATAATCCATCCTACTGGGAGTATTCCATCTCCAATGAAGCTGTAGAAGGGCTCAGGTGATGAGTCCAGCTAATTCTCATTCATGCCCATCTGGTTGAAGCACCCTTTGTACATTACATTCACGGAACTCCCAGTATCCACCATGATCCTTCTTACTTCGACATTGCTGATCTTCACCTGAATGACTATCGCGTCGTTATGGGGGTAATGGACCCCTTGTACGTCCTCTTCTGTGAAGGAAATACTATCAAAAGATATCCTGGCCTTCTTGGCGAGCCTTTCACATTCCACATGACTCATCAGAAAGGCACAACCTGCCGCTCGCACATAGTGATCATGCAATTGGTTCGAGGTCCCCGCGATATGAGGTCCACTGTGTATGGTTGATCATAGTGTGTCGAAGCCATCAAATTAGAAATTTATAAACTAGATTGCACTAAAATATTTGTAGCATAGAGCAACACTGGGTCAAACCTAAAGATCATTTATGGATGATTTCAATCAGTTAGGAGCATGTAAATTAGGGGGGGTTAGTAGAATTAAATCCTAAGCTAAACTAACATGAAACAAAAATAAAGACAACAACAAACAACAACATGCAACTAACCAAGAAACTAAATAGCATGAGATTAATGAATCATTGATCAACTAAGGTTCATTCAATTTTTGAAAACCATAGTAAGAAGCCTTGAAATGATTAATGAATCTATCCTAAGTAGTCAAGATTCAGCCAAGAAGCAAACACATGAAAAGCTCAATGTATTGGCTAGTTTTCCTATCCTCTTCCTAATGTAGATCATTAAGCAACAATCATACAATATCTAAATCAAATG
>JANHAO010002710.1:0-27934 GCA_026873985.1 Saraca asoca
GAAATATTTCCTTCAGCAGTATATAAAGAGAAGGGTGGAAATGCAGAGGGAGTAAGAAAACCAGAAAAAAGTTATTTTTTCTTCTTTCTCTAGTGTTCAATTTTGCATTCTAAAATTTAGACCCTTCCAAAATGTCTCTAATAAGCAAGTCCTTAGGAATTTGAATGGTAGTTTTGGCATCATTTGCTTCTCCCTCAGTACCATTTCCAATCCTTAAAATCTAATCGAAGAATGCTTTAATGTCATAATCAACGACTTCATTTGAATATGCTGATAGTCTTATGTTTTTGGACAAAGTCAAGACTTGACAATAATTCCATAAGTAGGATAAATTAATCATTGCATTCACAATGTCTTGTCGACTAGCTTTTGGAATAACTAATAAAATTTGTCTAAAATTACCTCCAAAGACCACCACTTTTCCACCAAATGATTGATTCAAACCATTAGGATTTGAAAATCCATTAGGATTTGAAATCTTAACGCATCTCTTATAATTCGATCCAAGACCTCAAAACAAAACCTATTGATCATTAGAGCTTCATCCCAAATAATGAGTTTAGTTTCAACCAATAACTGAGCCACAATGCTTCCTTGTTGTATATTACATGTGGATGACTCAGTTATATTCAAATGAATGTGGAATCTTAAATGTGCAATTCTACCTCCAAGTAAAAGTAATGATGTAATTCCACTCAATGTGACATTGAGAACAATATGTCCTTTTGAACATAATCTAGTTGAAAGTGTCCCCCCTAGTTAAGTCTTTTCTGTTCCTCCATATTCATAAATAAAGAAATGCCACCCTCATTAATAGATACAGTATTTTATGATCTTATGATATACAACCTTTTGCTCAAGAGTCATATTAGAGAGAATATTCTAATGCCTAAGCTAACTCCTCAAGAATAAGATTATTGAAAGACTCATTCACACAAAAATCATCCAGAAATGGCATAAGAGGATAGTCTTATCCTTATTTTGCAGAAAATTTTCTGTTTGGAATAGAGCATAACCTTGGAGTTGATCATCACTCATTTCCAAACCTATTCAAATGAATCAAGTATATAATTAATTAGTTAGTCAAACGTACAATCAATTTGATAATTATCTAAAATAAAATTACAATTAATGGCAATAAATAATATTGGCTTACCTGGATTGCAAGAAAGAATTCTTTTTTCTGAAAAGCATATCTTCTATCAAGATTTTCCAAGTTTCTTTCCAATCTAACTCAGGCTCGGACATACTATCCGATAGCAAAATCATTGCAAACAATTTTCTCAGGTAATCTCCAGTACTCCAACTATTTGCTTCAATTGTGGCTTCATTGTATTCTTTATCATCTTCTAACAAGCCTAGTGCATAGCATGCCTTTTTAAATGTTTTACAATTGATACCATTCACAATTTTGATATCTTGAAATTTTTTGGAACATTTGGAAAGGGTAAGTAGAATCCTTAGATAATACTTCTTATGATCTGAAGGAGCAATGTAAAGCAATCTTCCAATTACTCCTCTTTTTCTTGGACACCAAATCTTGTCAAGTTTCTTGTAAACAAAATTGTTTGGGAATTCTTTGTATGTCAATTCTCTAGCTCCACTATGTTTGCTATTAGCTTCCATCCAAGCTAGAAATTGTGAATGTTTGTTACCTAGTTTCTTCATAACTTTACCAAGTTTTTCAGAATCATCCCAGGTAACGTATTGTTCTCCTTCTAGATGAAAATTTAATCCTTCTACGAAAGTATGTCTACAATGAATATCATATCTGTCATACCTAAAAAAATTTCCTAAATCATTCTCTGTTTCTTTCCCGAAGCCCGACTTCCCTTTTCCCAACTTCTTCTTCGTTTCATCTTCCACAGACCCACAACTCTAACCTTCATCTTCTTCAACTCGACTTCAAAGCTATTGAACCCAACCATCAGCACCGCACCTTCCTTTCTTCATCTTCGATTTCACAGCTGCCAAAACCAACGCCGGCATCTCGAATAAACAGCAAAGCTCGGCACCACTACACTACTCCACCATCGGAACCGTCATGCCTTCAGCCGCTCATTGCTTCAACCATGATCAGCTGCTACCACCGAATACTTGGGGGACTTGAAATGCAGCCACCAATTTTTGCCCTTCTTCGTGGCCTTGTCACGGACTAGACAGAAAATTTGTGGCCGAAGCTCTTTGCTGGCCAAGCCAATCAAGCGGTGAAACAGGGGATTGAAGTTATCTTACCCAGCTCCTTTGGTCACTCTCTTGGACAGTGGACCCAATTCCAGTAGGCCTGTGAACAAGCAATTTCCCCATTTCAGCTCCAAGGCTATAGATATATATATATATATATATATATTAATTTAATTCTGGTTAGGAACCTAACTTTTTCTTTGAGATTTTTTTTTTTTTTTATGATGGACTTTAGTGAGTAAAATTTTTATGAAAATTAGTAACTAATCTAAGTAATCTTAACTATAATTGACACTTGTAGATCAAAGTGGAATATTGAAACTTACTATTGTGAGTAGATTAGCTTTAAGAAGAGTGATAAACTTGAGTTAAGGTGAGTGGATACTCTACTCTAACTTGCAATTATCATATGCAAAAATTCTATGTTTTATGTGCTTTATAATGGTCTTGTTTTATAGTATGTATGGAAATTCAATTCTTTTAAATCAAGGTTGCTATGACTATTTTATTGTTTCTTATTATGCTTAGAAAGTGATTTTTTATGTAAATTAAAGTATTATGAATAATTATGTGTTCAAGTGTTAATTTCATAAATCCCCAACAAATGTTTTTGATAAAAAAAATGTATATTTGAATTTGAAATGCATTTATGAGTAATAGTTTTGAAATGATTTATGTTTGAATATTGAATAATAGTTGTCAATGCTATTATTAAAATGACAATATGATTTTGCAAAGAATTTAGGAGTTTTGAACCATACACTTACTATCTTTTATAAAAATGGGATCCTTGGGAGTTTACCTTAGAAAATCCCAAGTGGACTTGAAAATGTGACTACCATGGAGGCATATAGTGGGAGTTTTTATTTGGAGGGATAAGGGGAGGATAATTGGTGGAATGATAAAGTGAGATGAATATAAGTGGTATATTTGATTTGATATTTGATATGGAGGTCTCGGATTTGACCTTGACCTTCAAGAGGGGTTTGACTCTGATTACATTTGTTTGACTAAATCAGGGATTTGACCCTAATTTTTACATCTGATAGTTGTTTGGTCAATTATGAAAAAAAAATCCATTGGATTTGACTTATTTTCTCCATTGTTGTATACATATTTTGAGTATTATGATGGTAAATGTTTAAATTTTCATTGTACTTTGAATTTTCCTATAAGGTTGTTGTTTTATGAAAAATATGGTTTAGTTATGAAGTGATAATTTTATTGAATTGATTTATGTAAATAAGATTGCATTTTGGAGTTTGATATTTGGGATTGCTACTAGTGTTAATAAGTTTCTTTAAAACCTGAATGTATTTTCTTCAATATTTTATTTCATGAATTGATGGTACTTGAAAGGTGTTTAAAATAATTAAAGTTTACTCTAACTTTTGGTAAATAATATTTTAGAATTGTAGGTTTTAATAGTTTATTCACTCACTAGGCTTTCATAATTCACCCCTTTCTTTTCCCTATTTTTTTAGGTATTTGAAACCAATCTGGTAAGCCTTTATTAGACTTGTGGAGATCAAAAGCCAATATCTTGAATGAAGTTTGACAGATGGATTAGGATTGGTTTTCATGTGTAAATGGGTATCAATGTGTTTTAATGTATTGTTATGTTTGTTGATCATACAAGTTTTTTGGTAGGGTGTGTGACCCTCCACCGCTGTATTAGCCTATAGCCCAGTGTCTGAAAAAAAAGGAGAGATTCTATCAAAATTTTGCCAAGTCTAAACATAATTTTGGTAGTTCATGAATCATTTTTTTTTTTATAAAAAAAAAGAGTGTGGTTTTAGAGAAATTGTGTCTCATTTGAGCCAATTTGTTTTGCATGGCGTTTTGAGTCTTGTGTTGTCTGTGAATTAGGCTTGTAGGAGACCATTCCATGATGGTGTCCTACATTGGTCATGAGCCCACAATTGGAATGTGACAATATGTGAAAAATCTCCAAATTACTTCACATAGATATATGTATCTTAGAAAAAAGAATTAATGTGAAAGTTGTCATTCTAAATGTTAATATTGAACTTCAAATGAACTACATGTATAAGCAAAATTTTACTCAAATTATAGAAATGAGAACATATACCTGCAATCATAATATGTTTTAATTTCATCAAAAAATTCATTAAAATCAGCATTGTCATTTCTTTGGAAAAAGTTAACTATCGTTCTATCATGCCCTTTATTGATGCACTTGAACAAATACTTGATTGATCTCCCTTGATTACAAAATTCAATATTGATATGTGCATGATACTTTTTCAAAAGCCAAGCATTGCAAGACACAATATATCTATATATTATCTAGAGGCATACCTTTCTTTTCAACAACCGCTCCAATATCTCCTCTTTTGCACTTTGGATACCTATCTTCGTTGAATGTTGTTCTCAGATAAAAACATCCAGGGAATTGCTTTGAACGCTATCCATCAATCATGCAAGGAGATTTGTTATTAAGTATATCACATGGATCATACATCATATGTTTTTTTACCATATCACACAGAATAGGATCGTTGACTTCATCAAGAATCTCTACTAAGTTTATATTATCAATCATGTCAGTTGAATGAAGCTTATTTGATGGATGAAGCAAGAGTAATATGTGAGCATGTGGGAGTCCTTTCCTTTGAAATTCAATGGAGTAAATAACTGTATAGAAATAAGTATTGTTAGCAAATAGTAAGATACATATAAATTATGAAAATATTAAGTAAATGAGTAATATATCACCTTCCCATTAAACTAAAAACTATATTATCATATTAGATTTAATCTACTTACTTGCTTTTGTTCTTCCAAATATTTGACCATGTTTCAAGTCCCGAACCAAGCTATTAGTTTCAGCTTGAATACATGAACAATATTTACTGGACAATCTTCTGCCCTAAGTCCTAAAAGATCAGCCTCTATGACTATTTCTGGTCAGTTGGGATTCTAAGTGTATGTGATAAATAAAGAAAGCCAACCCATTTGCAAATGGCCATAACATCCTAACCATTATGCATAATATATGGAGCTCCACAATGAATAATGATGGGAAAAGAATATGTTTTCCTCGATGAAGGCCTTGTTTCTCCCTTTACTACAGCATCAGCAAGACGTCGATACAAATCAGTTCTAAGCTCTTTCTGGTGACTTTTGATAAACAACATTCTTTCTTATTCAACCATGGTACAAACATCTACCACAAATTGTTGTAACAATTTTCAACCACAAAGAATTATATCTGTCGTATCATGTCTACTATGTATTCGATATTGAAAAAACTCAAAAACTCAATTAATGAGGCTTTGTTGTTTTCCGTATAGAGTTTGCATATTCAATGCCTTTACTAAATCCATCTTCACCGTATGGAAACAACATTGGATGTTGCAGTTCAAGATCAGCCAGATGATGTTTTACGCGTTGCAGCATTCCATTCTTCTTTTCAATAACAATATATCTTCCTTTCTCTAAATTTTCAGCATCGCCAACAACCAAAACAACAATTTCATCGGTTGTGGGAAGATTAAACATTCGTCCATCCTTTGACGTTTTTGCAATAAGTCTCAATGTTGTATTCTCATATTTATCTTCTTTAAAGGCTTCCTTAACCATTCTGAATGATTTTACCAAAACATTGATTTTGTCTAACATCTTTTGCAAAGACTTCACTATAGCATTATTTAATGAATCTTCCTAGCGTCTAGAACTAATAAAAAAAATTACGATGGCAACATGAGTAGAATTTATTGATTTCTGAGAACCAAAAAAGGTAAATATGAATATATTTTCATATAATACAATCTTATGTACCTGGCAGCTTTTATCCTATTGTAGACTTTAGTTGCTATATCATATACATAAATCTAAGTGAATTTTGGATCGTGACCACTTTCAGACAGCAAAGTTTCTATTCTATGGTAATTTTGACTATGTAATCTAAACACATAACGGCAGGACCCTCTATTGAGTCAATCCTTCCACCCAATGATGTAAATGCAAACATCATATTATAAGCACAAATATTTTCTACAAACTCCTTGCTATTGCTATGGCTACCATGGAGCAAATTTTAAAGCATTGGGTGAGGTCATTTCAACTTAGGAAGATGAAATTTTCCTTATGGACAACAAATTGAAAACTTTTAAATGCTAGAATTCTCATTCCCATTCACTCTTTCTTCATACCACAATAGAGCTCGTAATCGATACACTTGGAATCCTTCTTTCCAATGTCCCAATATTCCATAAATTAAATTGTATTCAATCCCAAATGATTTTAAATGTTTCATATGCAATATATATGTCACATCCCAATTCACGATGCATGATCAGTGTAGAAGATCACCTATAGGTAACTCTCTACATGCCTAATCATGAATAAAATTGTCACATCCCAATTCACTACACATGACCAACATAGAAGGTTACCTATAGGTAACTCTCTATAAGCTTAACCATGCATTAAAACTCTTGATATTACACACTTCCTATGTGGATAATGATTAAACAAATACAAAATATGTAGGACGTAAGGATAAATCTAAACAACACTAACACATTTATCAAAATATTTTATCAAATTTCTAGCAAAAATTTGATAGAGTTTTCCCTGCTGTTTTCGAAACCCTAGGCACTAGGCCAATAGACTCTCCTTGATTGCAATTAAAAGGATAGTTTCTAAACATTTACTAAGTGGTTTGCCTGATACCACAAGTGCAAAAGAATTCCTTAGTGCTATAGGCAAGAGATACCAAGTATCCGACAATGCTGAAGCCGGATGCCTAATGAAACAGTTAAGTGACATGAGGTATGACAACACGGAGGGTAAGGAAATTCATTCTGAAAATGGTTCATCTTAAGACCAAGCTGAAAGCCCATGACATTGACCTAAATGAAAACTATATTGTTTCTCATGCCCTAAACTGCCTACCTATTAAGTTCACCTATATAAAAATAGCCTATACTACCTTTAGTGAGAAATGGACCATCAATGAGCTGATTACAAAGGGTGAGGCTAAAGAAGAGAAACTGAGGAAAGAGAGGATTGAAATGTCCCTATTGACTATTCAAGGTAAACCTCATTCTGGGAAGGACAAGGGTAATAGTAAATGCAAGAAAAATTGACCTGCAAATTGTAATAAAAATCAGGATTCAAAGAAATCAGGTAATGATCAGAACCACAATATTAGAGGTCCAAAATTGGGTAATTTCAAGAGATCTATCTAATATTTCTAGTGTAAGAACAAATGGCACAAAAAGAGTGAATGTGCAAAACTCAGGGTTGTAATCCTTTGGCTTTTGTTTGTTTTGAATCCAATCTAATTGATGTGTTTATTGATTCTTTGTGGCTTGATAGTGGTTCTACAATCCATGTTGTTGTGTCATTATAGGGGTTCACAAAGCTAAGAAACCTAGAATGAAAGAAAGCAAACTAAAGGTGGGAATTGATCTTCAAGTCATGGTACAGTCAGTTAGAGATGTTAGCTTAGTATTAGCATCAGGATTTAAACTTATATTAAAAGACACTTTTTATTTATCAACCTTTAGAAGAAATTTAATTTCTATTTCTTGTTTGGACAATGTTAGTTTTAATGTTTCATTTGGCAGTGGAAAAATAAATTTGATGTTAAATTCCTAAATTGTTGGTTGTGGATCATTAGTAGATGGTTTATACAAATTGTCTTTAGTTTTTGATAATGTTTCCATATCGCTTAATGTTGAAAATTCCATTTCTAAAAGATCAAAAATCAAGGAAAAATCTTTTTTGTTGTGGCACAAGCACTTAGGTCAGTTTTCTAGGGAAAGGGTTGAAAGATTAATTAAAGAAAATATTTTACCTTCCTTAGATTTTAGTGATTTAGGCACTTGTGTTGATTGCATTAGAGGAAAATTCAATAAAACCAAAAAGAAAAGTACAACTAGAATTTCAAGTCTTTTGGAAATAATTCACACTGACATCAGTGGACCGTTGTCTCCAAACATTTGTGGTAACAAGTATTTTATTACTTTCATTAATGACTTTTCCTGATTTGGTTATCTCTATTTGATTAGAGAAACATCTGAGGCACTTGATAAATTTAATGTTTTTAAAACTAAAGTAGAGAAACAATTCGGAAAGGTCATCAAGATAGTGAGGTCTAATTGTGGTGGAGAATATTATGGTAGATATGATGCTGTTGGACAACACATAGGGCCATTTGTAAGATTCTTGCAAGATTGTGGAATTGTTCCACAATACACCATGCCTAGGAGTCCTGAACAAAATGGTATAGCCAAAAGGCATAACCGTACATTGAAAGACATGATGAGAAGTATGATAAGTAGCTCAAACTTGCAAAAATTCCTATGGGGGTGAAGCCTTGAAGATTGCTCTTTACATTCTAAATAGAGTTCCCAACAAATCTGTTCCTAAAACACCTTTTAAGCTCAGATGGGTAGAAACCCTAGCCTAAATCACCTTCATGCCTGGGGTTGCCTTGCAAAATTGAGAATTTATAATCACATGGACAAAAAGACAAACCCTAAAACAAGTTGTTGCTTTTTCATTGGACATCTAGACCATGCAAAAGGATACAGGGTTGATTAGTGTATATACCTTATGGTCAGTAGGAGTAAGTTAATTCTTCTTATTTTGTATTTGGATGACATTTTGCTTGCCAGCAATGACCTTGGTTTGCTTCATGAGACTAAGCATATGTTGACACAATTCATTGATATGAAAGATCTTGGAGATGCATCTTTTGCGTTGGGAATTGAGATACATAGAGACAGATCACATGGTATGCTTGGATTGTCTTAGAAGGCTTACATTAATCAAGTCCTGGAGAGATTCAACATGTAGAATTGTAAACCTAGGGATGTTTCAGTCGTTAAAGGTGACAAGTTCAACAAAGATCAATGTCCTAAAAATGAGCTTGAGAAAGCAAAACTGAAAAGTAAACCTTTTGATAGTGCATTGGGGATCTTAATGTATGCTTAGGCATGCACCAGGGCTGACATAGCTTTCATAGTTGGCATTTTGGGGAGATACTAGTCTAATCCTGGTAGAAATCATTGGACAGTTGCTAAGAAAGTGATGAGGTATTTGCAAAGGACTAAAGACTATATGCTTGTATATAGAAGAGTTGACGAATTAGAGATAGTGGGGAATACTGACTCAGATCTTGCTGGGTGGCCTGATGATAGGAAATCAACCTCAGGCTGCATTTTCATGATGGCTGGAGGTGCAATATCCTAGAAAAGCAAGAAACAAACACTGGTTGCCTCTTCTACTTTGCAAGCAAAGTTTATTGCTGGTTATGCTGTTGCTACTCACGTTGTTTGGCTAAGAAATTTTGAGACAGGACTTTGGATTGTGGATTCTATTGCTAGGCCACTGAGGATCTACTGTGATAACAATGCTACAGTGTTTTACACTAAGAATAATAAGACCACTAGTGGTTCAAAGCATTTGGAATTGAAGTACCTGACTACAAGGGACCTTGTGAAAAATGGAAGTATAAAAGTTAAGCACATCGACACAGATTCCATGCTAGCCGATCCCTTAACCAAGGGGCGGAGGCCCATACTATTTAAAAAGCATGTGAAAAATATGGGCATTTTAGTTCTTTTAATGTACTTGGTTAGTGGGAAGCTTGTCAGTAATATCCTTTTGGTCATCATGTTGTATTGCCATCATTAGACATTTTAATGTTGAGTTAACATATAAATGATTTTATAAGCAATTGAAAATACATTAGTCATATTATTGTTGTCTTATAAATAATTTTGTATTTCTATTGCTGAATTTTTGAAACTCGATGTCGTTAGGACCACCGTGCCCATGGTTGGCGCCATATTGGAGTTTGAGGCATGATGGTTCTCCATGAAGCATACAATTTTGAAACTCGGTGTCGTTGGGACCACCATGCCCATAGTTCACGCTATATTGGAGTTTGAGGCATGATTGTTCTCCATGAACCATACAATTTCTCTAGCTTTAAAAGCGATCATTTGAGAGAGAAATTGTAAGGACTGACAATGAAAATAGTATTATTGCTATTGAATCACATTGGTATACTATTTTCTTGCTACACTTCACACCAATGAATAGTTAATAGAATTAATGACATTTGTAACCATGGATTGGTCATGCATCAATAAGGGGTGTATTAACTACCATGATTCGGTGTCACTTGATTTTAGTTGAGTGGAGTCATATTCATATGTCGCATCTTAGATTATGTGTTTTCCTAAAATGGTGGCCAGGTTTTAGGAATAAGTTATTAGCTCAAGAGTCGTTTTCAAAATAAATGTTTTATTAAAAGTAACACAATTATTTTTGCCTAAGTGGGAGAATGCAAGAATTATTTTTTTATAATTCTTCTAGTGGGTTGCAAATAATTGTGATTTTGTTTTGTTAAAAGAAACGGGCTAAAACATAATCTATAAGTGGATGCAAAAGATAGCTCATTGAACTATTAAGGTGATCCATATGCATTGGGTTAGGACATTTGTTGACGATTGGTGTGGGTCTAATAGTGCAAGCCTTAACCCTAAGGCCCATGATGGGAGGGAGGGCCCTAGGGTTAACTTATAGGCTGGGTCCCTTCTACACTCATGAGACTATTAGTCTATCTGAGCTCCTTGCCCCATTGAGAGAGAGCTTGAAGAGAGTGTGATCTATAGAGGAATTTCCTAGCCATTCATCCAATATAGGCTGGGTCTCTTATGAGTATAATTGATCATGGCCAATATAGGTATGTGTTCAATTTTTCAGTATTCTAATTTTGTGCAATTAAATTGATTAATTCCACTTACATATGTATATCAATTTGTTTCTATTAAGTGCCGATTATGTTTTGATAATGTATGTCTACGAGTTTTATTTGGTTTTCTGTGAAGAGAAGGAGAAGCTGGATGTCAATGAGTTTTATTGATGTATAATATATTTATTGATTTTTGTCAGCGTTGGTGGATTATGGTGAGCAATCCCTATTTATGTGCTCTCATTTCAAAATGGCTGGGAGTTGAAGCTTGGATCCATGATGCTGACCTTCTAAAAAGGTTGAGAGATTATGTTGAAAATGCTGATTTCTAGCAGGATTAGAAGATGGTAAGTTCTAAGCCTTAATTTTTGTGGACTTTCTTTGGGTGAGGAGTAACTAGATGTGATTTGCTCTAATCAAGCTTTTGGCATTGTAGGTTAGAACGGTGAATAAAGTGAGGCTGGCTAAGTACATTGAAAGCAATGAGTGGTGTGAAAGTTTGAAATATTTCAAAACTTTTGGTCTTCTCTCCTTCATTACTATGATAGAAACTTTACTTTTGCCTACGTTTCTTTCTTGATTTCAGGTCAGTTTAGATGCAATGTTTGATGTTCAAGTGAAGCATATATATGAATATAAAAGGCAGTTGCTCAATATACTTGGAATTATCCATAGATATGATCGTCTAATGGTGAGTGTTTGTTCCTTTTGTTTAAAGAACTTATTTTATTTTATATCAATAGGTGCTAAATTCAAGTCACCAACTTCTTTTATTTTATATCAATATGCTTTAGGAACTTTAGTGCATGGACAAACTCCATGTCCTTGAATTCCAGATAAATGCCTTTTAATCCTTGAAGCACCTCCAGGAAATTTTTGGTCACAAAATTTGACTTGACGTAATTATCCTCCAACTTATCAGCATATTCCCATAAGGGATCCCTTTTTCTACCCATCATGGATACTCACTTGCATAAAGTCGAATTTGTATATGTCAATTACATGTTGTATACTACCATTGTGATAAACCATAGCATTTTAAAAAATAGAACTATCATAAAGATTTCTAAAAATAGGAGTACCTGTTGCTCATTTTCTTCATTTTCTTGTTGATGTCCCTTAACCTTTTTAAATAATATTTCCCTTTCATTGCTTAGATCATTTTTGAGTAAATTTAGAGCCAAAGTCAATCTTTCTTCATCACTCCCGAACTACATGACATTTGTAAGTAATTATAATTCTATGAAGCATGAAATTAATTTCATCTCAATGATTAAGAAAATAAGTGATAGTTGGTAGTGGTACGTTAAAAGTTGAACATTTCGTTGCAGTAACCGATTCCATAAATTTAATTACAAACATGCCATATTCATATATACACAGTTAATAACAATTTAAAATATTAATTTAGCCAAACTTGTATATTTTGAATGAAAGTATATTAAACTGACCCGTTACACTGAGATGGAATATCCTTTATCATTGCAATGTCAAATTTTTTAAATGCCCACCAGTGAGAGCAGCTATTTTCTGTCATTTATAAATAAAGTATCCAAGGGAAGCAACTGCTTCGGGAGAATGAAACATATATGGTCAACAAAAACAATAAATATTGACCTTTAAGATTATAAATGTAAAAAACAAAAAACATATATAGATATGCTAAATTTGAGTGTCTATTCCAATGAGAAAGAGAAGGGAATTTATTCATATTTGATTTCTGTGATTTTAATCTTAGGAACCGTGTTTCACTTTTTAGTAATAGTCATTTATCGTCAATTGTTTGTTCTTTTATGTTCTCTTCTCGCTGCACCATATTGAGCTGTATAAAGTATATCTTAGCTATGTGCCATGATGCATTGTACTCATTACTACGATTTTGCTATTGCATTTGGCTCTTTCTCATGTAGTGTGCCTTATCCCCTGCTTTTATTGAAGGTTCGTTACAAGGAAAATATGCCATTGGTCCTTCATGGAGTTTCTTGCACTTTTCCTGGATGGAAGAATATTGGAATAGTTGGGCGTACTGGCAGTGGCAAATCTACTTTGATTCAGGCATTATTCCGATTGATTGAACAATCAGGTGGAAGTATTCTTATAGACAGCATTGCTTTGGATAAAAACTATTACATCGGGCACACAGAAAAATATTTGGAGACTTTACAGTGTTGCATTCGCTTTTGCTTCTTAAATCTGAGGCTTTATCTATGTGCAATACAATTTAGATTATCAAATGTGTTTGTGTTTTGTTAACATGTTAGTAATGGAAGTAAATTTGGAGAGTTGGACTAATGCAAAATTGTGTTGGATGCCTGGCATTTTTTCTTTCTGCTATTGATTTGTAATTATTTACTTTGTGATATGCAAAAAACAGTTTTTTTTAAAAAAAAATTTCTAGAAAATCATCACAAAAAGTAGTAAACACTGCCATTAAAAATAAATTTTTTAAAAAATTTCTGGAAAGCTGCCATTAAAAGTAGTCAAAACTTCTGCAAAAAAATATTTTTTTTAAAAAAAATTCTCTATAATCACCACTAGAGAAAACCACTATAAAAAATAAATTTTCTTAAAAAAATTTCTAGAAAATCGTTGCTAAAAGTAGTAAAAACTACTATACATTTTTTTTTTCAAAAAAATTCTATTGCCTCTAAATATAGAGAAAACCACCTCAAAGAGCAAATTCTTTAAAAAAAGAAATTTGGAAAACCATTACCAAATGTAGCCAAAACCGCCACAAAAAATCCAATTTTTTTTGAAAATGAATACAAAGAACTACCATGAATTACTAATAAATGCCACAATTTTTACTTTTCGGCAATTTTAAAAATCTCCGCTAAATACTTCTATACACATGTATCTATGGCGGTTCCGAAAATCACTATGAAGTGCATTAACGGCGGTTATAACTCCCACTAAATGCTTAAAAAAAGTGCTACTAAATACAATTTTTTTTTTGTAGTAAAAAAAATATGTCAAACTATAAATTATGTATATTTAACACATAATTTCACAAATTTACTACTAGCTTAATTTATTTATTAAAGTGTAACAAAATAATAATATTGTGCATAAACATATTCTGCCATGAAGTGTAAACATAGATATACTGACCCTGGTCTTTATAATTTTGATAATAAGTTCCTTGTATTTGATGATTGGATTGAATATTATATACATCATAATCACAGTTGTGATTCATATGATTGTGATTCATAACTTCATCATATACCAGAGCATTACTACCTATTAAAGTATAAATAAAGCAAGTTAGAAACTCACAATTAGAAACTCAATATTCTTTCTCAACTTTCAAGTCAATTATACTTACTACCATTAGTTATGTCTCTCAACACATGAGATGACTTTGAACTAAGTTTACTTCTCTTGAAATAAGGCATAAATATAGATCTTCCCTAAAATCGGAAGAAACTACCTGAAGTGAGATTGATTCCCTCATGGCCTTATCTTCCATTAGTTCTCTTCTTTATTATCTAGCTTCGTTTGCATTGCTTATCATCGGTATATTTGGACTTAATGGAGTTTCAATAGCATGTGGAATAGATTCTATAGTAGCAGTGTTGTGCATCCCACCAATCATCTCTCTATTCAAGACAAAAAATAAGATGTAAATATCTGTGCATGTTCATAATTGTTATAATGCTGTTTAATTGATTTGTCTGTGTGACACCTGTCTTTTAGTCCTTTCAATTTTCCAACAATTGGAGTAGTCATTGAATCTATCAACGCATATACGTACTCTTTAATTAAAACATATAAATTCAGTTCATCACAAAAACAATTTACTATAAAGATTTTCTTTTAACATTTTATAGTTTAGAATACCTGAAATCGGAGGGAATGAATTTGGACTAAATCTAGGTTTATTCGATTGAGAGAGAGAATTTTCTTTGTCTCTGCTTTCACTGCATTTTGATTTATTTGGAGACGATGCTTCTCGTTTATTTTGTTTCAACTGCATATAAGATCTATCCAAGTCAATCAGCGATGAAACATTTTCTATATAACTTAAAATCAATCCAACTATATGAGAATTGATACAATTTCATATCCTTTAAATGAAATAGAAATAACTTCTACCATACATAGCATAATATGTGTACTAAACTCTTACATACTTCTCTGCTCTCAAATGGAATTGAATTTTCTTACAGTTGGTCTATATAGAATTATTTAACTGGAGGGTTCTGAACCATTTGTTACCTTTCCGAAACTGATACAAACTTATATAAAAGACTTGAGAATTAATTTCCATATCTAAACATCTGTACTATATCTCTTCAAATTATATGCATCCGAAGATGGTGAAGACAGATTTATAGACCAAAATAGTTTGTTCCAACTGAATAATCATAAAAAAGAAAAAAAAAAAAAAGCAACGATACCAAACATTGCAGTATACAGAATACATATTTAGACAATTCAATTTCGTTACCAAATTAATCTTCCCCTGAGATCTGTTTCTCTGCAATTGCTACTTTGTCAAGTTTAACTTCAGTTTCAATTGACTTGTATGTCATTTTACTTTTATGCATAGGATCTGCAATTTAAATAGCACAACTACTGATTTCCAAATCAAACACTAAAATGAAAGAAAAGTTGAGTAAGGCAAAAACAATAAAAAATTGTGTAACTATCATTGCCAGAAGATAATGAATTAAACCTCCTGTTTTTAAGGATAACCTTGCTAATTGATCTAGCTGCCATGTGTTATCAATCTTACAAAGAACAATACAATAAAAGCATAGACTTTAATCTCCCTTCGAATTGGTATGACTTAAGTTGTTAATCATAAAATACAATAAAATAATTCTGCATTCATCTCAAGATGATTCAAACTTTTAACAAATAATCGAAAACAATTGCCTACGTGAGATTGTAGGTTAGAAACTCAGCAACGATTTCACAATTAGGAAGCAGAGATTTAAACTGTCATGCCCAGGTTATTTAGCGATCCATATCATTTACCTAGAGTTACATCAATAAGTTTAATCACTTACCTTGAAGAAGACCTCCATCTCTTATCAATTGAAGGGTTATAGTAAGCAGCATTAAGACCTTGGAAGAGCTAATTCTAGTGAAATTCCTTCTTGTGAACTAAACTTATCCTTTGTGAACTCAATACAAACGTAGAAGAAATTCAGCAAACCAAACTTAAGCACAATCATATAATTTGAAGTTTAACCATTGAACGTAATACTAAATTAGCTGATAGTCATTTGCTGTATTGAAACCAAAGACAACACATGCATCCTAGCGATTGCATAATCCAGAATGAAATGCTATAAAAAATTAATTTTGAAAGAGTTCAAGATTATACAGAAAAGAGATTTACACTGAGTTAGATTCAAGTCTTCTAGCAGAACTCTAGTTCGCTATAATAAGCTCTATCATGCATCAAAATCACTTTGGCAGCTTATGTATCTTAAGCATTTCGAAAATTATCAAATTGTTAATGGTTTGTGATAGAAAATATTGTAGCAATGAATATTTTATTTTCAAGAGATTACGTACAATAAACATGTGCGGCCTGAAATATTAGTTCTTACACACAAAAACCTTGTAAATATTTTGCCTCACCTATAACTTATTTCTCAATTAGACTTATTAAATTATGTTTTCTTATGAATTAAATATTCATTGTTATAAAGTTTTTTATCACACACCATAATCTTACAAATAAAAATAAGAATTTTGTGTATCAAACAATTGTTATGGTACTCGTGTATACTAAATAGCACTATGATTCTATTTGGCAATCAGGTAATTACATTAATTGTTAATTGATTACATTAATAGTTAGCTAATAAATGATTGTATTAGCTTATTTGATTAGATAATATTATCAACTGTTTGTATAAAGATGTTTATTAAAATCAGTTATTTACTTTTGCTATTTATATGTAAAAGACACATAAAGATATATATTAGTAGTTAGCTGATAGTTAATAATATTAATTTATTTAACTAGCTAATAGCATTAATTTTTTGTATAAAGATGTTTGATAAAATCAATTGTTTACTATTAACTCTTTATATGTAAAATGACATATAAGGATATAAGTATATTTTATAATTTATTTGAGTATTCCTTTATTTTAATAATATTCATATTTTAAAATATTATTTATCAAAATTTTCTTTTAAAAAATATCATTGTAATTTATTAAAATTTTCTTTAAAAATAAATAATTATGATATATTATTTATTAGATTTTTTTAAGAAATAAGTAGTTATAACTTACTATAAATTTTTTATTAAGAAATAGATAATTTTAGATAAAAAATAAGTTTATTATTATTATTACTAATTGTTATTATTTTTGTTTTTCATATTGTTATTTCTTATAAATTAATAGTGCGAGAAAAAGGGAATAATGATCAAATAACATATTTATTGTATATGAATTAATTACAAAATGATTTGTCATAAAATATATTTAATGTATATTTCTTATAAGGGTTTTTCTGTGTATTAAGGGCATGGATGTCAAAAATTGAATTGATTATGCGTAATAGTGTCTTTCTGTATCCTAAATGTCAATCAATTAATTGAAAAGACCGAATTCCTTAACTATTTGAAATTAGTGTTTTGAGGGGTAAAAAAACTAATTCAAACAGTCATATACCAAATACTCAAATTAACCGATTAACTTAGTCAAACTGCTAAAATCCCTCAAATCAACTAAAAGCTAATCAAAAAGTTATTTACCAAATCAATGCGTGAAACTATAAATTTTCATTATTGACAATAAAATTATATTAATAAATGACTATCACGCTCCAATTTGGGGTAGAACTGGCATAAGAAGGTATCTAGTAGAGACTTCCTACTAGCCATATAGACATTCTCTTAATGCACATTTCTTGTTAAACTTTAACGAAGATAATAGTTGAAATTTTTCTAGAAATGTTTGCAATTTATTTCATTAGTAGAAAACATTTTTAACAAAAATCCAATAGAGTTTCTTCTATTTTTAAAATGTTTGCCAAGGTCACAAGCCCTTGAATAAGCCTATATTACAACAGCTAATACATACACAATATACAACAACTATATACACAGACAAATGTAGACTCAACACATGCTACAATTGCCAACACATATTTCCAAACCATGTATTCTGTCTCCAATTTGGTTGATTTAACTTAAAGGTTGTGTTGAAATTTGTTAAATCCAATGCCCTAAAAACAAAACATTTTAAAAATAGGAAAAGTGTGAGTTTTATTGAAACTTAGTGAGTGAATAGTTCTCAAGAATCTACGCAATATAAAAATACATGTTCTAATAAAACTAGTATATTTATTCAACCAACAAAATTATTTTGCAAATTTCATTCTATCCTTACAATGTGAAATCTTGCCATTCATGGTTTATATAATTTCCAAGATACTTTTTGTAACATTTAAAAGATTCAAAGAAAATAACAACATTTCCACTCAAGATAATCTTGCAAATAAGGCTACAACTCACTTAAAGATTTTTCCTTTATATAACAAAACTTTATGTCAAGCCATACATAATCCATATCTCGCACTTTCAAAAACTCACAACAAATAAGATGAAACGACAAAAAGGTTCTAACAATGTTCATAAGGTATGAGAAACTAAATACTTGAAATTAAGATTAGAAATTCCAAAAAAGTCATGGTAAATGAAAATAGTTAAATTTTTAAAAACTTACATGAGACATGAAATATTCAATATAAATTCCATGTAACATAGGACCCAAAGAAGAATTCTCATAGGCAACCTTGCCTAATAGTATTCAGTGGCCACCTCTTCCCTACAACAATTATTCTCCCCTTATCCCTCCATTAGTTTCATTTCTCTATTCAATTCTATTCACGAGTACACTTTGAGGTTTTCTAAAGGAATTCTTTAAGGATCCAAATTTCAATTTCGCAATAAAACTCAATACTTTACTATTTCACAAAATAATATTCATCAACAAAAGAGAAATGAATCACTTTTGATCAATTCATATATTCAATCATTTGACTATTGAATCATCAATTTCATGTAGCACATTGTCAAAAGTTTTAACAAGCCACTACTTCAAAATAGCAAAACTTTCAATATCAAACACATAAAAGCAATTCCTTGAAATATATTATGTACATACTATTTGCTACAACATATTATTTTACTTTCAAGTGCAAGTAACTAGTAAGAATTCAAATTAATTCAGAATGATAGTGTATTATAATCTCCAATGGAATCCAAAATCCCATAATTATGTCATATTCATCAATCATTCATGGAAACAATTTTCAGCCTTTGCCCTTCTTAAATATGAACATTTGATAGCTCAATGTTACAATACAATAGAAATCTAAGGAGAATCATAACTTTAGAAGGTTAAAGTTTTCCAACATAAAAAATATACTAGATAGTTTCATGAATCAATATCCAATACCAATTTCTCATAAAGGTGGTTTACAAAAATGTGTTTTGTCAAATTCAATGTAAATGGATAGCAAGATGTCAACTAGTTCAAAATCCAAATATAGGATAGTACCAAAGCTCAAGTTTTTAAAACATGATCAATCATGTTTGTAATAGGTGGGAAAGAGAGTAAGCTATTAGCTCACAACCTCTAATTCCATTGAGCTTAGTTTGAAGCCTTCATGTTTGTTAGTCCAAATCTTCCATCCTTCTTTCTCAATTCTAAGATTGAATTGCATGTTCTTGAACTCCAAAGCTAAATGACCTAATATAAGAAACTTATGTTCTTATTATTCCAATGCATTTAAGACTAAAAAGAAATAATGTAAAAGTTTCCTATCAAGTTCAAATCTCTTATTTACCTTTTTTCCCAATCAATCTTGCAATAACTTAAGAACTATCTAGTTAATAGTGGGTCTAACCTAACATTTCTCCTATAACCAAAAGAACAATTAATTGTGGCCAAAAATTTTATTTAGGTGGCCGTAAAGCTTGCTGGATAAGACTAACTAGCTACAATAGATTTTTCTAATCACAAGCTTTCCTTTACTTAACGCTCTAACTCATCCTAGCATCATAACTGGCTATGCAGTTGTTAGTATGATTTCCAAACTACCTAAAGACTCTCCAAAATAGTCTTATCCAATTTGATTCAAACCTAGGATAAGGTGAATGAGAACTTTCAAAGTAATAAAAAAATAAGATTTTACCTCAAAAATTAATAAATCTATTCTTAATACAAATTATCCAATCTTTATCACTTCTTGTGAACTTAAAATTTTCCTTCATTAAAAAATCTTTCTTTTGATTCTGTTGACACCAAAATCCGGTCAACCGTACAATTCTTGTTACCTCCAGCTACAAACTAGTTGAAAATGGAGTACATAGAAGTAGACAGCAAGAAGAAGAAGAAGAACCGCGAGAACACATAATTTTTCAACGTGGTTCGGCTAAATTCAGGCAGCACCGGACCCTACGTCCACGGTTGATTTTATTTACGAATGAAATTTGTAAGATACAAGTGTTTATTCTTGGCTTACCCCATTTTGACAGAGCTTCGACATACATTCTCGGGGATCCCCCTAATACAATGGCCTCTCTCCTTATTTATAGAAGCAGGGGTTATAAATATAATCTAATAAATTATAAATATGTTACATCACATAATAAATGTAAAAGATATCTTAGGCTCCTATAGGTTACTTTCTATGGTGGGCCCCGTGAGTTGACATATATTGGGGAGGTGCTAGGGCTCTCCTTTGACGTTAAGTGCTAGGAGCTAGCTGAAGATGCGACCTGGGAGATAGTTGAGGTAGCAACCTGAGAGGTAGCTGAGGCAGCGACCTGGGAGCTAGCTACTGTAGCGACCTGGGAGGTAGCTGAGATAGTGAGTTGGAGCTTGCAAGTGAGGTCTTCCGTGACCTGAATGACTTAGACCCTTCCAGCTGCACTTGGTCTTTTGCTAGCCCATTTCTCATGGCACCATAAAATGCCTATAATAGATTCTAAAAAAGATAATCTAATTACTCATTGCTTGACTCTTTTATGTTGTCAACCAAAGCTACTTCACTCATAGCCATCATAAATATTAAGCCTTGACTTTTACAATTCAGCCACTCAAAACAAGGAAATTTTGTACTTGTAAAAGAAACCTAGAATCCCCATTTTAACCCATAAACTTTTGTCTTAATAGAATCAAAGGAAAGTAAAATTTAAAAGAAAAGAATTAACCAACCCCACATAAAAGATTGTCACTGAGTCTTACCTAAGTCCCTTTTAGCCAATTAGTAGAGTGGCCTGGTAGGGTATTGTTTCAACTAGTTACTCTATTTCAAATAGGCATTCATTCTACAACTGTGACCTATAATGGAAGGTTCGATGGTGGGGAGCTTCAGTTTAGGGTTGGGTTATTATTTGATGAAGAGGGAGGTTTTGATGAGGATTAACGATGTGGGTGTGTGGTTGATCAGCTAAAACAATGGCAAAGATGAAGGTATGGTGGTGACTGATTGGAAAAATTGCCATCAGTTTTAATAATTATTGGTGATGCAGCCCTACATTTCGATGTAGTCTCCATTTGATGAGGCTAAGTCTGGTGATTATTGTTTCAAGTAGAGTTGAACCAGGGGGTGGTAGAGAGTAAAGTGAAAATAGGTAAGAAAGGGTTTGGAACCTTTTTAACCTGATGAAGGAAAAAGGAGGAAATAAAAAGAACAGGGTATGTGGTTGGTCTCAAGAACCACGAATTCCTTGAATCCTCTATTATTATCTATAGGGTAGGTATTTAGCCTGCTTTGAAAGCATTCCACTCAAACATCCAGACCCAACTAGCTTTGGTGGCTCCCAATAGCAACCCATGGTGTGTAACTACTTGGCGAGGGAGGTTCTTGATTCTATCGAGCTCTGGGATGAACCCTTGATGTGTGGGCAAACTAGTGAGTTGAGGAAAGATGTGAGCACAATGAGTTTAGGCTAACACACAAGGAGGAATGACAACAAGGATGACTAGCCAATGAGCTGAACACAAGTTGGTTTCAAGTTCACTGAAAGCAAAGGTTCTAAGAAGATTAGGGTTTGATAAAGAAACAAGGGAAAAGTAAAATAAATTTGGTAATTAAATGGAAAATTAGAAAATCAATAAACAATAATAGACATAAAGTGTATAGTATAAAAAGATTGTATAAAAGTGGTTATTTATAGTTTATATATATTTAATCTAAAATCAACTTAGTTCACATAGATTAGATCTAGTAAATTAACTTAAGTTTTCAATCTCAATGTCATTTAGACAAATAGATTAGTAATACACATCTTTTAGTAAAATAATTTAAATAGTATTTTAGACAAATTTTGGTTAAATTTAAAATTTAACTTAGTAAAGTATATTATATGTATACAAATTTTAGATTCCAAATTATCAAAAGTAAGATATACTTAGTATTCATTAAATATCTAGTATAATAAATAGAGTATCAAATATGCTTTTATAATTGTACAATCTAATTAAATAAATAAAAAAAGTTAGGACACTACTTGATAAAATGAGAAATTTGAATTTTTTTTGTGATTAATTAAATACTTACCCAATAGTTGGAAACAAAAATAATGAGTTTCTTATATTTCTTTATTTATATATTCTCTAAATAAAACCTTTCAAATTACATCGTGTAGATCATATATTGATTGATTTATTTAGTTTTTGAATATTTCTCATTTATAAGAAACTCTTCATGAGAATTGTTCAAGGAGGGTTTTTGATATTATAAAGTCTACTCCCTTTTAAAAGAATTCATCCTCGAATTCTACTAGTGTCTTGGAGGAAGAAACAATAGAAGTTTCTTGGAATGAAAGATGTCTTAGCTTTGAGTGGCATCTTGGTTTAGATGTTTAGTTCTTATTCACCTGCTATACAAACGGTTCAACTATGCCACCAACCTACACTCCCTATCTTACTACATGGATGTTATCCCTTTCTAGATTTAATTATCCTTTTATCAAGTAATCATCTTCTTCTAATCTTTTATAATCTGAACTTTTCCACTAGTATAGCTCTTTTAAAGCAGGATCAGTCTTTTGTATAACGTTGCAAGGAAATCAAAAATAGACTCTAATGTGGAAATGACTTGGGTACTTTGATTTTTTATCTGTAATCACAGAGAATTCAGCAAAAGTAAAAGAGATCTATACTCACTGTTTAGCAAAAAAATCTTAAACAATCATTCCTTACCCACTCACACCTTCCCATTTTTTTAAGAGCAAACATTTGGACTTTCCCTAACAACTCACTAAATCCAATTATCATATATTCTTGATTTGATGGACTTATTTTAATCCTTCAATCTAAAATTTTCTATCCAAGTGCAAGCATTATTCCTAAGATTTACCAGTATTGCAACTTCTTTGACTATAAACTCTATCTTATAGTTATACAACTACCAATTCCTTCAATTTAGTCATCCTAGAAATCCATTAATTTTTTTTATCATCAAAATCATGATTCTACACATATGCAAACAACTATAAGTTTTCTAATCCATTCATTTGCTATTTTTCAACATTGCTAACTCATCTGTTTCTTCTCTCTTACTTAAGCAACTCACATATCCAAAACTAATCTTTATGCACTCTCTTGACTTTCTATTTCATGATAACAACTAGTACACAATTTAGTTATAAATTATTTACTTTTCATGATTATAACAAAGTACTTATATCATGTCTCTCTAACTTTACCCAAAGAGTTAACACAGAATTCACTTATAGGGTACTCTTGTTCATTTCACTACCAATGAACTTAACCTTTTATTTGCTATTAACCTTACATATTGATAAACTTTTACTTCCACTCTATTAACCTTATTATTTATAACCTATGAAACTAAAGTTACTAATTCCCTTACACTTTACTTATACATCATCCATTCATGCCAAGGGTCTTTACTTTTCTTTTTTTTTTCTTCAAAGAAATCATTAATACACCATTTCCCTTCTCATAAATGTTGTGCTTAATCCAAATGCAATAGTAATTCCTTACCTTCACTATTCAATACAAACTTCCTAACCATTCATCATATCAAGTTCAAATTCAATTTCAATTACAATCATAATTATTTTCAGCAACTTTTGTGTAAGTTTTATATCATTTCCAAGCATGCCCTTGAGAATATCTCTTTCTAATCGGATCACTTATTTCACATACTTGATCTTAGTTTTCAACTCAATCTCATATCTTCCTCTTAAATTAAGTGTCAATACTATTACATATGCCCTAACTAATTATTTAGCTTTAGTGTCACTTAGGTCTAAGTACACATGTTTAGGACAATCTTATTTTTCTAAATATCTTGCAAAGGCACACTACCTCCATTAATCATTCATAACCAGGCTTAGATATCCATACACGTTGCACCTAATTCCTTTTCATACTTCCAGTTACTTCCAAATACCAAGGTGAGTTCTATGTACTGTACTATTACATGTATCAAGTAATCATGTCACATCAATCCTCAAACAAACAATTCATTTCAAAACAGTTTGTATACTATCCTCATCATAGCCAATTAATTTTAGCAAGTTTCCACATTTCAAATCTCATTTTATTCACATAAATGATAATTATTTTTCCCATTTCTCAATTTATATTATTAGTAGTAAGTTTTTGAGAATTAAATGGTTAAAGCACCAAATTCAGTAACTCATAGTCATTCATAGAATGAAGACAAGGTTGATAATTGTCAAAATTGTTATTAAATGACTAGTGATTTACATCCTGAGATTGGCGATTGAGTAAGTGGGAGAAATCTCAAAATTCCAATCTAAGCAAGAAAGAAATAATAAGTTGAAACTCTAGAAATGAGTTGAAACTCCAAAAATAGTGGAAATTAGGATTCTAGCTTCTCTTATCTACTCATTATCTAGAGCAACTATCTTTAGCAAATAAATAACTCTTAGCTTCTTAAGAAATACGTCTTTTGGAAAAAAAATTAAACAAGTCATTAAACAAATTCTGGTTTTATCTAGCCACAAAAATTCAGCTACTATAAGGCTCAATATGCATTTAACATTCTTATTTTTACTAAAAAGTACCTATAATCTAATCATAACAATAAGTTGTTATTCTAGGTGAACTTGTCACCTACAAATAGGTGTTTACTAGCATACATAGTTAGGAATACTCATGTAACTTTCCTTCAAACCCACCATATTCTTATGACTTACTAGGATTAAGCTTCCAAATGCACTCATATTTTTATTATATATATATATATATATATTCAAACTAACACAGTTAACCCATAATTTCCAAAGAAGGAAATAGGAAAACGTACAACTCTTAAGCCAAAAGAGGTTCTTAGCAAGCCATAATAGAGAGCTCAATGTGTATATATATACAATGACTAAATGAAGTCGAATTCTCCCAAACAAAGGGGTTTATAGAGTATAGTTTCTAGAGATGGAAAAGATAGATGCAATCTAGTAACAAATATGCATTTTAGCTAAAGATTTAAGAATAGTAGAGACCTATCACACGTTTCAAAATGGCATAGACACATCCATGTTTATGCTTTAATTCCTGAGCACACTAACAAAACCTTAGCATGTCTATCTTATATTGGTAGTTGCAGACTCATGCACCTAGACTCTAGACCATGCTTTGATACCAACTTTGTCATGTCTCAACATAGGGTACAACTGGCATAGGAAGGTATCTGGTGGAGACTTCCTACCAGTATTACAAATACTCTTTCAACTTAATGCACATTTCTTGTTAAACTTTAAGGAAGATAGTAGTTGAAAATTTTCCAAAAATGCTTGGAGTTTTTGTTAATAGTAAACATTTTTAACAAAAATCTAGCAAAGTTTCCTTTATTTTTCATATGCTTGCCACATTCACAAGCCTTCAAATAAACATGCATTTACAATAGCTTACATGTACACACTATACAACAATTGTATACAAACACATAAGAAGACTCAATGCATGCTACAATTGTCAACACATATTTCCAAACTATGTCTTTTATCTCCAATTTGGTTAATTCAACTTAGAGGTTGGGTTGAAATTTGTCAAATCCAATGACCTCAAAACAAAACATTTTGAAAACAGGAAAAGGGTAAGTTTCATTAAAACTTAATGAGTGAATAGTACTCTAGAAACTACATATAATAAAAATACATGTCCTAATAAAACTAGTATATTTATTCAACTGTCAAAATTATTTTGCAAATTTTATTATGCCTTTACAATATGAAATCTCACCATTCATGGTTTATATAAGTTCTAAGATACTTTACATAACATTTAAAAGATTCAAAGAAAATAACAACATTTCCACTAAAGATAATTTTACAAATAAAGCTAAAACTCACTTAAAGATTTTACCTGTATGTAACAAAACTTTTATGTCAAGCCATACATCTTGCACTTTCAAAAACTCACAATAAATAAGAGGAAATGGCAAAAAGGTTCTAACAATGTTCATATAGCATGAGAAACTAAATACTTGAAATTAAGATTAGAAATTCCAAACAAGTCATGGTAAATGAAAATAATTAAATTTTAAAAACTTACATGTAATATAAAATATTTAATATAGATTCCATGTAGCATAGGATTCAAAGTAGAATTCCCATTGACAACCTTGCCTAACAGTATTCAATCGCCACTAATCACCTTCTTACTCTAGTAGCAATTCTCCCTTTATCCCTACATCAGTTTCATTTATTTGTTCAATTCTATTGACAAATGCACTTGGAGGTTTTCTAAAGCAATTCTCCAAATATCCATATTTCAATTTTACAATAAAATTCAATACTTTACTATTTCATAAAATAATGTTCATAGACAAAAGTGAAACAAATCACTTATGAACAATTCATATATTGAATCATCAATTTCATGTAACACAATGTCAAAAGCTTCAACAACCCACTGCATCAAAATAGCAAAATTTTCAATATCAAACACATAAAAACAATTCTTTGAAATATATAATGTGCAAACTATTTGCTACAACATATCATTTTATTTTCAAGTGTATGTAATTAGTGAGAATTCATGTTAATTAAGAATCATAGTGTATTATAATCTCTAAGGGAATTCAAAATCATATAATTATGTCACATTCATCAATCATTCATGGAAACAACTTTCAGCCATTGCCTTTTTGAAACATCAACATATGTTAGCTCAATGCTACAATACAATAGCAATCCAAGGCGAATCACAACTTTACAAGGTTAAAGTTTTCCAACGTCAAAAATATGCTAAACAATTTCATGAATCAATATCCAATGCCAATTTCTCATAAAGGTTGTTTACAAAAATGTGTTTTGTTAAATTCAATGTAAATGGATAGCAAGATGTCAACTAGTTCAAAATCCAAATATAGGATAGTACCAAAGCTCAAGTTTTTAAAACAAGATCAAACATGCTTGTAATAGGTAGGAAAGAGAGTAAGCTATTAACTCCCAACTTCTAACCTCATTGAGCTTAGTTTGAAGCTTTCATATTTATCTGTCCAAATCTTTCATCCTTCTTTCTTGGTTCTATGTTTGAATTGCAAGTTCTTGAACTCCAAAGCTAAATGACCTCATATAAGAAACCTGTGTTTTTATTATTCCAATGCATTAAAGACTAAATAGAAACAATTTAAAACTCTTCTCTCAAGTTCAAATCTCTTATTTATCTTTTTTGTAATCAATCGTTTAATAACTTAGCTATCTGGTTTGTCAGGTCCCAAAGATATAAAGATTGGCGGGTAAATCTTAAAGATTAAATATGTGAAATTCAGTTTAGTGTGGATCTTGCCCTTTTCCCATTGGGGAATTTACATTCACCTTTTAAAAACTTAATTGAAATGATTTAACTGAAATCTTTTAGTGTAAGCAAATTTGTTTAAGATTAAGATGAAATAGCTCACAAAATGAATCAACAATGTAGTAGAAATAATGATGCAGTTGATAACTCTATGAAAATAGAGTTATCTTAATGTTTCTAGACTTAAATTATTGAAGTATAAGAGTGATTCTTTGTAAATAAG
>JANHAO010002711.1:0-27947 GCA_026873985.1 Saraca asoca
TCTAAAATGGCTGCCACCTACCCTATTCTATCACTTGACTTTCTAGAATGGTGGACTTTCTTCACATGTGGCTGGACACTTCATTTGGATGTGAGAAATTATAAATAAAAAGAAAATATTTGGTGCATTACTTTTTAGAGTTAGTGTTCTACAATATGTTGAATTGGATTTCTAGGTAGATACATATTTAAAAAATAAAATAAAATAAAATATTGTGTGCATGTTATGTAATGCCTTTTTACAAAGAGGAAAGTATTGGGAGAAATATATATTTTGTAATGACTGTTTGTGATACTTTCGAAAGCCATTTCACTCATTTTAGTGTTTATAGTATAATGTGAGCAGTTTTATGCCAACACCTCAACTAGATAGAGATAAGTAACTTTTCTAATGTGTTTGAGAGAGGGGAGATTGAGAAGATAATGGACTAAATTTTCTATTTTTAGTAGATTTTTATGTGGTTTGGCTTTTATTTTGCTCTCTTGTTTTCTTAATTCTAAATGAATTATTAAAAATAACATTTTTTTTTAATTTTCCTTTAACTAAAAAGTTAATCTTTTGTCCATATGTAAAAAAAAAAAAAATCAACATACAAGTTCATGTATTGAACAAGATATAAAAATAATCTCTGGTACCTATTGGATCAAACTTACAATTTTTTTTTTTTTATTATTATTATACTCTCCATGACAACTTCCAAATCATACTTTGAATCTGTCTGACACTTGAACAACCTCTCCTCCTCTACAGTTTGTTGAGCCCACATTTGAATGGATCTTTGAAGGCCCAAGCCCACTCTCAACTGTCTGAAAGTAAGACTCTTGCCATGTAGGATACATTTTGGGCTTAAAAGATTTCAAAATTTGGTTCATTTCTGTGCTGAAAATACCAGAAGAGAGTCCCAAACTCACAGCTCTTCTCTCATATGGAATATTTACATTATATAAAAGCATTTCTTGTCAATGCAAGGTTGGATTTTGGTGGGTATCAATGCCAATATTTGCCCACCTTCCTGGTCTAAGTCTTGGACCTCTCTCAGAAGAAACAATCTATAACCATGGATAATTAAAAAATAATAATTTGTAAGTAATGTTTTTCTAAATAAATTGCTTGCATGTTATAAGATTAAAAAAAAAAAGAAATTCCAAAAAAAATATAAAGGAAAAAAGGAGTAAGTGCAACTTTATTCATAAAACTCCCTAAGAACCTTACCTTGAAACCTCCATGATACTTTTTTTTGCCCTTTTCCACACTGTCAAAAGTGTATTATTCACAATTTATAGCATAAACTGCATTAATCTTCCACAATTGACACAAAGACGACGGCATCCTGAAAAAAAAAAACTTGTCAGCACAAAAATAAAATAAAATAATTTAAAAAAAAAAAAAAAAAACCCATTTCTTGTGGAAAACTAATACCTTATCTGTATATCCTCTGAGATCCTTTTTTTTTTTTTTGTTTTCCCCAAAGAGACATTCTTTTTCCTCACTGAGATTCTGCTTTTTTTCTACAAATAGGAAACTTACACATTCTCCACTCTTGACTCAACCTAAAGTTCCACATATAAATGTTGTTCTAAGAGGAATCAGATGTTTATGATTTGATGAGTGCAATTCATGCACTATGGATGAGTAGTCAAATTCACAACAACAAATTAATTTAACTTGAGATTAATATTAATCACTGTTTACATTTTTGTCTTAGCAAAGAACAAAGTCAACAAAAGTTGCCTTCTTAGCATTTACTTTAATGTTTAATAGAGACAGCTCCTGTCCCTGAACTCATAAGCATGCCACTCAACCACTCATTTCCAGCTTTTTGGAATGTTTGAATAAATTTATACATATTTTGACTGATTTATCTTTTTGAACCAGTAAAAGATATATCATTCATATTTTATTTAAAAAAATTATAAAAATGTTTCTATTGATTTTATTCAAAAAAAAAAAAGAACTTTATAACTTAAGTAACTTATATATTAATATAATACTTTAAATTTAAATTTAAAATATTAAAAAAGTTTAAAACAATATTAAATATTATTACATTATTAAGGATGTCATCTAAATCAGAAGAATTCTATAAAAGCAAAAGTTGGTCCAAGAAGCAATTTTTTATTGCGTGAAACTACATAATAGGACAGAGATTGTACTGTTTATGAGCAGATAATGGCAGACCCAAATGAAAATTAGTGTTAAGTTTTTCTTCCATTGTGTTGATCATGGAATTGAATTGTGAGTTTGAGGTGAAAGAGCACCAAATTTCAAGCCGTCTCTTAAATATTCTTCAATCTGTTTGCGTGAATTTAGGCACAAAGCTTTGGTAGTTTTATCAATTTCAAGCAAGACCTTTTGTATATATACAGCTTACAATTGTGTTCATATTAGATTCTCCTCTCGATTCTGTCTGCTACATAATCACTTGAGCCCACATCAGACTTTGAAGCTAATATAAATGCAAAGTGGTCCTCTCACGCTCCCCAACGATGAAAGAATTCTACACCCAACGAATTATCTTCATGCTAAATATCAATTACTTTTCCTTATATTTAGTTTAATTATGTCTATATTTTTCTATTTTCAACAATATAAGCTCTGTTTTCTAATTTTTTTTTAATAAAAAAGATAAAAAGAAGTCAATAAATATATCTAAAAACAAAATTTTATAAATGTAATTAGACTAAAATTCAAAATAAATGAATGTAATGTACTCTTATAGTGCAAATATCTTAAAGAAAAAATCAAAATAATCCTGCTTATACTCTGATGTATTCACTCCCTATTTACTTTTATTTCATATTAAGAAAAATTTATCAACTCAACCAATGATGGACGCAGGATTTATTACTAGTGGGGGCTGGGGGGCCGGTGGTAGTTCCTGTTTCGTGGGAAAGCTTCTGGAAAAAATGGAGAATTTGTAATTTACCCCCTGAAATTTGGATAAATTTACACAAGAATCCAATTTTTTATCGAATTTTTAATTTAGTCCCTACCGAATTTTCAATTTAGTCCCTCTACCACATTTCTATTTTTTAAAAAAAAAAAATTACCCCACTCAGCCCAACATAGGTCCGCCGACTCAACTCTTTCTTTTTATAAATAAAAAAATATTTCTTTCCTAATATAAAAAAGAAAGTGAGTAGAGAGTGAATATAAAAGAGTGTAACTAGTATTATTCAAAAAATTAAAAGGTGTAATGTGGGTTAATTTCACATGTGTAATTTTTCACATGTGAAACTAGCATTACAAATTTTCACATGTGTAATTTGGGTTGATTTCACATTTCTAATTTACAATTCAAGAGGTGTAACTGGTTAATATATTACATTGCACGTATGTGCACTATTTTTTTTTTCTCTTGTTTTCCCTCATAAATCCTATAATCATTATTCTTTATAAATATTCCCACTTTTTTTCCTTTAAAATATAGCATGAATTTTAAAGTTTAAATATATTTTTTGGCAGAGAAATATGGAATATAAAGAAAATAATAACATAAGATTCACAGGAAAAAGAAAGAAAAAGGATAAATGAATAAGATGTTACTCTCGTAAGAAGATTTGAATGGCATTTATGTTGGATGGATAATATGTTAACAAAGTAAAGTAATAATTCACAAATAACCATATTATGACTTTCTAAATCGCATATAAACAATATTAAAATGTCCAAATCACAATATAACTAAACTACAACTATACGTCCAAAGTAAATAAGTTTCATGAAACCAATTTGATTAGGTATTATATATGGCCTAAGAAGCCTTTATTACAATAAGAAAAAAAAATAAAACACACAAGAAAAATATTATTTATACATAATTTTATTTTCTCACTTTATCTTTCACACTTCATATATAATATAAAATATTATATCATATCAAATTCGGAATATTATATATATTAAGTATCATATATTATATATTGAAATACAAAAAAATAATACAACGGAGAAAATGAGTAAATAATATCTCTCAACATACAAATTTTCCATAGTGTAAAAGTATGCATGAGACATGAAGCTATGGAGCAATTATAAGGTTTTAATGCCTTATATTAAGTGGTAGGCGACCTTACAACTACCTCAACCCACATTTTTTTAATTTTAATCTTAACAAATAATAATAATAATAATAATAATTAATAATAAAAGGTTACTTTTTTAACCTCATAATTCTACAAACTAATTATCCCATTTGGGGTCAATTCTTCAACCTGAAGACTAAACCAACCACTTATCCTTTTCCAATGCCAAAAGATTAGACATTTAGACTTATAAAAAATAAGAAAAATAAAAAAAAACTTGTGTTTGTGAGAGAAAAAAGCAGCATCCTTCATCAGACTTGTTAGCCACCGCACATATCACGGATAAAATGGGCTGATCTTAATATATATATATGATGAATTTTATGCTATGGGAAGCAAAATACATTATTTATACACGTGGCGTTACTCTATTGGAGCACCAAATACACTTTTGCACATGTTAACCTTCTAAAGTAAGTAATTCACATTACTGCCATATCACAAGAAGAGTTATGTTACTTTATACAACTAAAATCTTTACTTATTGAGCTCGTTCTGTGATGTCAAATTTGTTATAAATTTGTATAGACAGCTCCACTCATTGAAATAAAACATATGTGTTAGTGGGAATGATGCAGGGGCAAATATGGAAATTCATTATTGGGGTGCCAGTGAAATTTGATGGCTAAATTTGTATAAAAGTAAAACTTTCATAATTTATTGTAAAGAAAAAGACGTATTGTATATCCTTTTAACTTTTATTTAAATTTCAATTTTATCGTTTACATTTTATTTAATTTAATTTTATCTTCTAATTTTAAAAAGCAAATCATATTGGAATTTTGTTAATAACCTTCTCACAAAATGACAAAGTAATTTTTAATAAAAATACAATATTGTTTTGTTTTTTTAAGCCATTACAACATTGCTTTATTTTTTTTTTTAAATTATCCCAAGGGACTCTGATAACAAAAATCTAATAGTATTTTATTTTTTAAAATTAGAAGACTAATTTGATTCAAATATATGTTAGAGAATAAAATTAAAATCTGAATGAAATTTAATGGATAAAAAGTATATCTTGACCAATTATATATTACTTAACATATTTTCATTAAAACAAAAAGTTAAATCTTACCCTAACTTCTTATGAATTTATCCTTCTATCAATTCTATCATAGTATGAAAATTTAAGTATTTTTATCTATTATATTTAGATGAATGATAATTGTACTATTCACGGTGACAAAAAATTTAACTTGTCATACTAAAAACTTTGCTTCACACATCTAATGATAATTTATTAGTTCAAGTTAATCATTAAAGTTCTTTGTTACCAAAGGATCATACAAATAGGATTACCGAATCTCCTATTGCTTCAAACTTGGAAAAGCGCTATCAATGCAACTTTTGTAAGAAAACCATTATCTTCAACCTTCTAATGCTTCTCACCCCAAGGGGAGCTCCTTTTTGTGCTTTTTAAACCTCTTCCACAACACTCTTGAGAGCAGCAAGTGGTCCCTTATTTCTTTTATGAAAAACACGTAAACACCAAGTTTGGGGCAGGTTACCGTAGTAAAGGGTGCTTTTTGGGTTAATCAGTGTTAGAAATGTCAGCAAAGTAATATTTAGAGAAACCAGAATCTTTGGGGGCATCATCATGCCACCCAAAAGACCCAATTCACATAGATTGCAAGCAGGATCAGAGATCTCAAACCTTGGTTTCAAATCACATGCTTAAATATAATAACTTGGCTGTTACCGACAACATGCATTAAACCATGTTCTCTACATCACCATGGTTCAGGGATGAAAAATTATGAGATCCCAACAGAGCAGAGCATGAAAACACAATGAGAAAAGTTGGTTGCGTGAACCCACCATTCACAATCTGGCACAAATGTGGGTCGCATATTAATGTATAAGAGCCATATTTCTCTCACATTTATTTTCATAATTCTACATACGTAACTACTAAAAACATAACGAGTTTCATACAAAAGTGCACTAATTTTAAACAGTTATGTATGTATAATTATGAAAGTAAGTTGAGAAAGAAGCGTCACACAATATCCACAACGCTACTCAAACATGGAAATTCTCAATATCATTTGAATCAGTTATGAGTGAATTCAACATTTAAATCAAAGAAAATAAAATATCATAGCATGCTTTTCCTTTGATATGTAAGTAGCATAAAAAAATTTCAATTGAGAAACTAATAATTTGTCATGTTCCAGAAACATGAAAGAGCACAGCTATTTCCTACCAGATAATAATAGTAATAATAATAAAGGACATAGGACCTCAAGAACAAAAAGCATTTACCCATTTGTCTGTACATTTCCACTGCATTCACCAATAGGATAATGACAAATCATTCTCAGAATTCCACCTACCCAGATACCAAAAAACCAGCAGAAGTTTCAAAATGATCTTCCAATTCAGACCCCATTTTCCTATTCATCAATAGGAGCAGGCAGGTTGAGATCAATGAGACAAGGAACAGCAGCAGGAGAGCCTTGCTTGATCACCAGAGTGGCATTTTCTTCAGAGCCTCCAACAAAGTGGGACCTCTTGTGGCCTCCCAGTGCTTGGCCTGACTTGAATATCTTGTAGCAGATTGGGCATTCATGTCCCTTGCCCTTCTTTGTCTTCAATTTCTTCTTCATGTTTGCTTTGAGGGACTTCTTTTTCTGATTGAGGGCCTTGCTGCTATGCTGCTTGGCAGCAGGATATGAATCAGTATCCGTACTATTTTCACTGCTATCATAGGCTGATTCGTACGATTCATTGAGTTTTTCACTGCTCAAACAGTCATACTTACATGCTTTTTTACTCTCCTCGTAGGTTTCATTGCTAAGGAAATTGTTTTCAGCCTTCTTGTATGAGGCCCCAATTGAACTGTAGCTAAGGGAATCGAATTTCTTTGTAGTTGCATCTGTTTTATCATAGTTCACATCCTGAAGCACTAGTTTCTTTGATTCAGTGTTTCTGCTTCTGCAGCCTTTCAGCAACTTCTTTGATTCAGCATCATAGTAATACTCAAATATAGAACTATCTTCAGCTCTTGGCCTCTTGAACTCGTCGTTTTTGAGGTACCCATCGATTGAAACATCCGAATCAGCCTTTTTGGGACCATATCTGAAATACCCAGAATCTGAATTAGCAGAATCAGAAGCATCAATCTCAGTGAACTTCAACTTGGTATCCTTCTGCACTTTCTTCTCTCCAAGCTCATAAGCATTGCAGACAGATTTCTTACCATTTTTCACAGCAAACTTGGTATCAGCAGATGGTGATTTAGCCTCCAAAACAACAGAATTGTTATCAGAAGATTCCGTGAACAAAGTAAAACGACCCTTATAACTAGAATCTTTGGATAATAACATCAAACACCTAGCGACCTCTTCTTGCTCCTGCTCAACCTCAGACACAGAAGAAGAATTATTAGCCCAAGTAACTGAAGAAGGCTGATTATTGTTATTGTTATTATTAAGGGTCTTGAATTTCATTCTCTTAGATCTCCTTGGATGATTTGGAGCAGCAGTAGTCTCAGTATCAGATTGACTATCCATAACCAGTTTCTGCTTATTCTCAGTACTGAATCCAGAATTGCTCTCTGGGAGATGGAAAACTTTTCCTTTCTCTTTCTCCGAGTGACAGGCCATGTGCCCACAGAGAGCTTTCAGTGATGGAAAACCTTTTCCACATTCTTTGCACAACCTCTCCTCCACTGAAGCCTTGTTGCCATTATGCACAAACCTCATTGTTTTCTTGGGATTTTCTCTGAGGCCATAAATGGAGGAATTCCCTGCAGCAGTTTCAGAAGCCAAATCTGTCGTCTTCTTTCTTGCAGCATCAAACTTGATTGTATCTGCATTATTTCTCTCTTCAATCTCTTGGGCTGAATTTTCATTCATATGGGTCCTGATGTGACCTCCCAGAGACTTCCCACAAGGGTACCTCTTGCTGCAATACTTGCAAATAAACTTCCTTTCTTCCATTTTTTATTGAGCTGAATCTGATCAAAATACACCCACAAAAAGAAAAAAACAATTAAGATCAGAATAACTAACAGCTACCCTTAAATCTGCAAGTAGAAATTCACAAGTCAATATATTCCATGAACAAGTACTACTAAAAACACCCAAAATAGTGAAGGTAAGAAACAAACTTCAGATCAAGTTCAGCAACAGATCAGGAAGTTCCTTTCTTGCTTTTGCAGCCAGTGATGATCAGAAGAAGAGAGAAGAGAATCAAAGTGCTTCAGATGTGACAGTTCTATAAGTACAAGATCCGACCCACCCAAAAAAAGGGGGAGAGAAACCACTTCAAGTACTCTTGAATTCTAAAACCCCCAATAGAAAGCTCAAAACTTTAATGGAAAACTGAGATTTTGAAGAAATGGGCAGCTACTAATGGTGGCGTTGAACAGGCCTGAAGAAGAACAACCGCCTGAGCTAACATGATGATGACTCTTTCTATTTGGTTTATCTCTCTTTGTTTGTGCTGTAGTTGGAGGAGAATTCCATGCATGGAGGGGAAAAAAAAAAAGGAAAAAAGGAAAACATAGGTCGCACGTGTAGTCCATAGAGAAGCATTCGGTATTTGTTTGGACGGCCAAGATTTATGGTTGTTTTGAGGATCTCTAAGCATATCAAAAAAGTAAGAGGGAGACAATACTAATTACACTCATTTTAATTTACGTTATTTTATTTATTATATTTTCAACACATTTTATTTAAATTAATTTTATTTATTTACTAATTTTATGTGTTCATGCAATAAAATATGTACAAAACAAAAATAAATAAATAATAAGTGTAATTAACATAAAAAAAAAAAATAAATGAAACATCCAAACTATGCCTTAAATTGTCTTTGCTTGCAAGCTCGCATGAGTGAGGAGTCAGAATCTCCAACCGTTATTATTTGGAGGAGCTCCTTCATTTGGCCCCCTCATTGATAACGATATTTAATTGCAATAACTTACTTCTTTATTATTGTAGCATTGTCGTTGTTATACCCTGTTTTTACTATATCTTATGCATATTCCATATAATCCATTGGGCAGTTTTTTCTTTTTCTTTTCTCCCTTTTTATGGTCAATTTGAGATTTATGTTTCATGATAATAAAATATAATTAAAATTTAATTATTATTAATATAAATTAATTTTATATTATCATTCATTTATATATTATCATTTTATTCAAAAATTATTAAAAAAATTAATATTAATAAAAAAATTTAATTTCTTTTATTTTTTTCATAACGTAGCAGTTTTTGATATCAATCAAATTTATACCCATAAAATAAAATATTTGGAAGAGCCAAGAAAATTGGATTATAATGTAACTCATGTTGGTGGATTAATTAAATCCGTTCTCTTTGATAATAGAAGTTAAGGATGAGATTTATTTGATGACCTTATATAATTTTGAAACATATTCTTGTTATTTAATAGCTTTCTTACCCAATTAAATTATTACATCTAAGGTTTTATCTATGCTATATGCATCAGACAGTGATTATGATTTAGAATCTGACTTTTTTTCCAAATTCTAAACGTTAACTTTTGATAAATAATAAAGAAAATGTAATTGTATTGCTTAATCTAGAATGTATATATATATATATATATATATATATATATATAAGAGGGGGGAATAGATGATTATCTCGAAGTTTTAAATTTTTCTTAGGAAGATAATTCTATCCTTTCTTTTTTGTTCAATTTTTTCTAAAACAATAATGATTTTTTTCCGATTTTGTTCTAATGGCATTACAATTAAATGAATTCAAGATAATAAAAATAAAATATAATAAATTCAGAGCAATCTCCAAAGAATGGTAAATGAACATTGCTGGTTCAGAAAAAGCCAAATAATTAGTTGACACTTGGAAATGAAATGTGTAAGAATGGATTGGAATAAGTCAAACCCACTATTAATGGAGATGTGTTTGTCACAATATGCATGCTCTGATTCTTCTCCAAATCACATTCCTAATTTGGCGTTTAGTTCCACTTTTATAGAGAAAAAGATGTCCATTTGGTTAATCGGTCTCATTAATAAGTTAAATTTTAACCACATCTTGATAGTACACAAGATAATATTATTTTTACACAAAGATAAAATTATGAAAAGTTCATGATGTTTAACTAAATCAATTAATTTATAAATAAACATTTTACATTAAACATAAATTTAGACTTGGTCTCCTACGAATGTAAATGAATTTTATACTGACAATTGAATTTAAATTTAATTAAGTCAGTAATAAATTTTATGCTGCCATCTATTCATGTACTGTGGTTTCAGTAAAAAAAAATTAAATTTTTTTATTATTATTATTATTTTTAGTGACATAGCATTATTCTACTGATAATATGAAAAGTATTAATACTGCTGCTAATATGTTAAAGATATCATAATATAATTTTATTTATTGTTTATCCTTGCATATCTTAAAATAAGAGAAATATCAGGTGTTTTTGTTTTATTATTTTTAAAAATAATTTTTTAGAACCAAAAAATAAAAAATTTATTTAGGTATAAATTTTAGTGTTTTTTTTATTTTTTAATATGAAAAAAATATATTTAATATTATTTACAACTTTATCATTAATAAAAATAGATATTCTTTTTATTTTTGAAAAAAATCTGAAAACAGTTATATACAAAAATAAGAGAAAACATCATTTAACTGTTTACTGAAAACTATTTTTTAGTTACATTTTTAGAAAATAATTTTTAAAAATAGGTTGTCAAACAGATTTTTTTATTTTGATAGAAAAAAATAAGAAAATTATTTTTAAAAATAAAAAAATAGTTTCCCAAACACGGCCTCTGATTTTTGGAGTATGAAGAATTTCTTGTTGATATCACCAACCGAACTTAGTGGAAAGTAAACCAATGAAAAAACTTGCGTTTGTCTTTAATAAGATTGACCATTGTTGCTCCATTTTTATAATATGAGCATTGAGCAGTTGCTGGCATAAGATATGGCCGGCACACCCACAGCAGCCAAAGCGCGTTTGATTCCTCTTTCTCTCTTCTCTCTTGCGTCAAACCACAATGATGCTTAGATTTGCCAAAGCTTAGGGAAAGAGGCAGAGGTAAAGAAAAAGAGGAGCTAGATCGTGCCTCCATTCCTCACACATTATAGAAGAGAGATCATGCTAAATACACATTTTTCATTTTTAACTATTAATTTATCTTATGAATTTAAATTCAATGATAAAATTTGATCATTGTATATAATATTGTACTCTTTTCTATTATGTGGCTAATGGATTGTTTTCTATTGTGTAATGCCTGTGTGAATACTTAGAATACGCACAGCATTAAAAAAAAAAAAAAAAGAAGCTAATTTTACTTAAAATTTATACACTGAAGTGGTTGAAAATAAATAAAAATTTGGGAGACAATAAATAAATAAATGTAATAATACTCAAAACATATTGGTGTAGAAACAGGAAAAAAAATCATGGAGTAAGTCAGCATTATCACTTCGACGGGTCCAACTTGCCACATGTGACATAGCAGTGTGATGAAAACAGGACACGTAGAACTATAGCGGGCTCATGTTTCGTTTTCTTCTTTATGAGCTCCCACATAAAGTGATAAATGTGACTTTCTTGTTTCCTCTTTTTGATTAGTCAGAGGTCACTCCAAACACCCAAATAACTGAAGAACGAAAGGAAAATACAGTCATGTGACCTTATCACCGCATATTTAGTGTTGCAAATTCAAGCATGGCCTCATATTAGTTTGACAAAATTTAGCTAGTTAGGTGATACACAGTTTACTTAATTGTTTTAAATACTCATTAGCATCACAAAAGAAGCTCAACAAATTAATCATCCCTCCATTATATGACAATACAGATGGGAATATTGAGATAATATTCGACAAGAGAATTCCCATTATCATACAAATTGTGGGATAAAAAAAATAATTTAGAAAAAATCAACAGGTGGGACCCAACATCATTGGAGTATGGTGAAGTCCAGCCAAGTATATACAAGTTAACACAAAATGCTCTTTCACCCCTCACCCCACCCACTTTCTGCCTCCAAAAAGGAAAAAGAAAGAAAGAATAGGAGGCTGTGGCCGCAGACACTATAATACAACTAAAACACCACAGCCATCAAGAAACTCCTTTTAGTTAGCAGTCTCCTGCAGCTTACACCTGCTGCTCCATATCATTCCTGAATACCAGTCATTTCTTGTCTTTTTTATCCGGAGTACCTTGGCCAAAAAACTCTTCAATTAAACTTGATGTAGGCAAAAGGTCAATATCTGTTACTGGACCTAAGTATCCGGGATACCAATCTTTACTGATGCAGGGCTCCAAGAAATAATCATGCTCCATCATGTTGCCGGATAAATCAACGTCGCCAGGCATGCATAGACTTCGATCAGATTTAAAGCCACTTGTTTGCAGAGCACCGGAAGCAACAGCAGGACCACTAGAGGCATTAATACTACCCTGACACTCGAAGGACATGCAAGAGTCATCGTGCAGACCAAAATCCCCATTAGCTATCCCAGGGGCCCCATCAATACGCTGAACAAGATCACACCAACTCTCACTCTGAGTGTTCACCTTGCTTGCCACTGATCTTTGATCAATCCCACCCTCTTCCTCAGTGGTGTTTTCCATGTCATATCTGGCAGAAATAATGTCATTGCAGTTAGTGCCGTCATCAGTGCTGTTATCATCAGCATCATCTTCAGAAGAGTTATCTTGGTTCTGTACATGGTCATCTTGATCATCAAGAGACTCAATGGCAGAGTCATCTTCTTCTGAAGCTTGAAAATCATAGAGGCCTGCATTACTTGCATGACATTCATCATCATCACTGTCACAATCCAGAAATCTAGATCTATTCTGAACAGCCCTCCTACGAAGCATAAAGACGTTGAAGTAGTAGCTGACAAGTTCCTTTTTGGTTCGAGAAGGGAAAGTTGTTGACAACTGCTTCCAAAAATTTCTACCCAATGATGCGGGATTGGAGTAGATAACCTCATGAAATACCTCCTCCTCTTCTTCACTCCATTTGAGGGCAACCTCCTCTCCCATGTCACAAAAGCCCAGGCCTATAAAATTTTCATTACCAAGCTTCTTTCTCAAATTTTCCCGTGCTTCCCTGACATGCTGTCGTACACATCTGATGGAGCCATGATCCAGACAACTACATTCTGTCCTGCCCTCACCACCCTTGTTACTCTTGCAATAATGTAAGCTTGAGTCAGGCATTGAAATCACAGAAGTCCCCTTCAGCTTCTCTTCAATGCCATCATCAACAGAATCAATCGAGCACAGACCAGGGGAGGTACTCTCATAACTATATGTCCCCAGGAAACCTGATACCTTATTCACTCTTCCCCTCCATACTGGAATAATGGCTTGATGATTTTGTCCAACAGGAACTAGTCTTCTCGGGGAGTGATCAAGGGATGGATAAGGATTATCCAAGGGACCAAAAGCTTTCTGTGGAAAATCAATTTCCAAGCCATCTGAAGAAAGAGATGACAATGATGTTGCTCCAGATCCAGTATCATCCTCACCACAGCTGCTGCTGATGTCACCAGCATGTGGGACATCAGTTTCAAGAGCATCGTACCATCGAATATTACAAAAGTCATACTCCTCTTCACCTTATTACAAAATGAAGAATTAGTATTACTATTACACTTCAACTGAGACACACAAATCTCAATCAGGCTAATGGAGAACTAAATTGGGTTTAACAGCAAAAATAACAAAAGAACACCATTTACCTGAAATAACATCCTTCACAGCAGCATTGTTAGAAGTATCAATTTCATCAAATGGAGCCACTTCCTTGTCCCCTTCAACACGCTTTGCTTTATTAAATGGGAGATTATCAAATTCATTTGACTCAAGAAACCGTTTGTATCCCATTTTAATTCTGCAAAAAGTTAAACCAAGACATTATATAAATAAACCAAAAACTAACTTAAATGTCAAGGCATCCAATGTAACTCAGCGTGTTTATGCTTAATGAACACTACCCAACAGACCCTTTAAGCTTAACACTCTAAACTTCAATGTTTCCCTTCCTTTTCACTAAATTTATCTTACTTGCAAAAGACATTCTCAGTATGATACGAAAATAAAGCCAAAATTGATTATAAACACGTATATCCTTGTTAATCTTCCTCAACAGAAACATTTAACAATAATCATCACACTAATTATTCATTATCTCGTTAATTTCTTCAACAAAAACAAACATTTAAACCTCAGGAAACCCGCTACACAATAATTGGGGGAATAGTAGAAGGTCAATTGAAAATTTTACTAGCCAAATTAAAGAGAAATAGACCAAATCCTACACGATAAAGGCAATTTCTAGACATCAAGGAGCGTATACCCAACTTAATTTCACCAAATATAAAAAAACCCCAAATTTTTTCGAAACCCTAACCCTAGATTATGCCTCCCCCGGCAAACGAAGAAATTAAGAAACATACGACCCCAAAAGATACTTAAAACGATACAGGAAATCAAACCCCTGAACCAATTAACAGAAAACCCTTGAAGGATTTACAGATCGAGAAGCCCTAAAAAATCGAACGAGTCGAAACCCTAGATTTGAAATCGTGAATGAAAATTATGTGAAATTGGAAGAAAGCAACTAAAATTCTTATCGTTTCGAAGGGTACGCACAAGATTTTTTTGGTTTCCTCAGGAACGGATACGATATAGAGAAGGGATCGGAAAATATCAACGACGAAGCAGAATACCGATAGATGCAATATATGGATCGAGTTCTTTTGTTGAGATTTCACCTCAAAGAAGAATAATCGAACAGATTAAAGCTACAACCCAGCTCGCCGGCGGACGGAATGAATCGAAATTGGGTCCTTCGAGGTCTCAATTTGTAAATTTGTAAACGACGAAGTCCTCGTCGGATCCCTAAAGGTGTGCTCCCCCAAAATTTGTCATACGACGTCGTATGCGCCCACTGAACATGTCGGCATTTATTTTTAATTTTTATTTATTTATTTTCTTTTTTAATTTAACAACAAGGTTTTTGAGTTTTGATTTAATTTCTTTAAATCAGTTCAAATAGGATTCATCTTGGCCTGTTCCAGTCAATTCATAAAAATATTTGGTATATCAGATTTAACTTAGGAAATTGTTAAAATACTAAAAAAAATAATTTTTAAAATATTATTTTTAATAAGTATAACATAATAATAATCACTATAGATTTATAATATCATACTAAAAGACATACTACTAACAAGATTTCTTAAGATCAATTCTCATATTAATAGTTAAAAGAAAATTATTTTTTTAAAAAAATGACTATTCTAACATTGAGTTGAATGAAATGGGATAGAACAAGAATGTAAGAATAGGAGAAATGGGAATGACATTGAGAATGAGAATTGAATAATCATTTTATAATTATGTTTGATATGATTAAAAATAGAATAAACATTCTATCCCATGTTTATATTTAGAACAACAAAATATTGTAGAAATAGAATGAAAAAAATAATCAATTGCAATAATATCTGTTAACGGTGGATTTCAATTTTATCGAAATCCAACCAATTGGAGAGGTTCTTCTATGAATCAAACTGTCTTCTGGTTGAACAAGATGAAGTGAAGGAGAAGAACGGAGGAAGAGCAGCAAAGACACAGTTTTGTTAATGTAATTCGGTCAAAGTCAGACGATACCGGCCTTTACATCTACGGTAGCATTTTATTAATCTGAGAAGAATTTTATAGAGTGTTGGTACAAGGATCTCAGCCTCCCTTTACAGTAATCTCTTTTCTCTCTTTTGTAGAGGCTGAGGAGGTAACAATAGTAATTACATGACTTATATTTCTATTACACCAAAATAAATATACAAAACAACTTAAACTACTGCAAAATGTCTTTTACAAACTGGTGGCTGATTTCTAAAGTTTGCTTTCTGCGAGTGGGCCCGTAGTATTGCTTCTTACAGGCTGATCCCATGAACTAAATCTGGGAAGGTTGCTGCTTTAGGGCTTCCCTCGACGAGCTCTTAGTTGAGTAAGATGTAATGTCTGCGAGTTAGGACTTTATCTGGGTCGCCGTTGACCTTTAATTAGTGAGGATGAACTTCGTGAGCTTGCCTTTAGTAATGCGAGGTCGCGTATAGCGAAATGCTGGCTATGCAAGCTAAACATTATTCTTTAGTGAGTCAGGACTCTACCTCGTTCTATTGCTTGTGCAGATAATGGTCTAGTGAGTTCGGCTCTTCTCAATTAAACTTAATTTACTACCGACCTTTTGTCAGCCCATTTGACAGAATTGGAGAACACATATAACATAACCTTATAACAAAAAATAATAAAATATTTACATATAAGGAGCACAACAAACTTCAATTCATCATAATTATTTAACAATCATATCATATATAAGTTAAATAGATGATATTGCAATGTCAACAAAATAATAATTAAAATATATAAGTTAAACAATTAAGTTATATTTTTCGTATACTCATTATGTTGATATTAAAAATCTCATAAATTTATTAATAATATGATATTGGTTTATTTTTCAAGTATGCTAGTCTTCTTTTCATAATAATTTTTCTTATATATCAATAAATTCTAATTTATTAATTTTTATTAAATAATTTTATAAAATAAATAATATTTATTTTATAAATAAAATAAAAATATTTTATTTTAAATTCTATTATTAAAAATATAATTATCAAAATAATATTATAATAAAATATTGAAAAGTTAATATTCTTTTACTATTTATTAATATAATGATAGTTTTAAAATATATAAAAAATATAATGGATAAAAGTATAAAAAATTTATTTCGTAAATCATTGAATGGTTATTTCATTATTTTTATGATGAAATAGAGATTTCATTATTTAATAAAATGATTATTTTTAATTCATAATACTTTCCAAAATAAACTGTTAGCTCATTTTGATCCATATGCCATCCCATCCAACTACAACATAAATTATGGGATTTAAGTAAGTTATCTCACAAATATCAAGGGTAAAAACAAACTAAACAAGCCCATAAACTTTATTTTTTTTTTTTTTTGACCTTTCCCTTTGGACAAATGATGGAATTAACAGATAATTTTTTTAGAGATAAAATTAACACAAATTAAACTAGTGCAACAAAAATTATTGTTTGATGTAAATTTTTAGATGGAAAGAATAAAACTTATTACTTTTATGTTTTTTTAATTAATAACAAATATTACAACACTTGTTTCAATAAAAAAAATATTCATCAATACAAAAAGAAAACCGGAGATTGTACATATTTTGTCTGCAGCATAACAACTAAAAATATTATAATTTATTAAATAAATTAATTATTTTGCAAATTAGCATTTTGAAGACAATCTTGTAATAAGGTGATAATTTCCATTCCAAACTAATTACAAACTTTTGAATGGCAAGGACCAATTCAACCTCGGCAGACAAGGTGCAAGAAATCTAGAAGCAGAACCAAGTTGAAGCAGAAAGCAAAATCAAGTTGCCTTGCTCCGTTGACTCAACCCACCCCTGCGAGCCCCTTAGCCGCCCACCTCCGTCAACTGCCTAACTGTAATAGTTCACAATAAATTATATTATATTTTATTTCTTCAAATTTTAGTATAAATAACCCCTTTTTTTTCAATATATTTCATTCAGTTTTTTCAAAATTTTTATAATATTAAATACAATTTAGGATCATGTTTTGATATCAATGCTAAGAGCATCTATCCATGTATTTTTTTTATTCACTAAAAATTAAAAAAATTTGTGTTGCAAATTTAATTAATGAAATGGTTACCTTCTAGATACTTATTATATGCATAGTTCCTATAAAATTACAACTTTTAATAAAAAAAAAGTGTTAGAATTTTATATATAAAGTAACAGCTTTTGCTACAAAAAAAAAAAAAAAAGGTATAGCAACCTCAAATACATACAATAATATTAGCCCCACGATTTATTATACACAGAAGTTAATCTTGCTTTTGCTCTTTCTTTTTCTCTTTGCCAGCAACACAACAGAGATTAAAAATATTGCAAAACAGACTCTGAAAAAGCATGGACTGTATAAATTTGCCTCGGCTCTGATTTATTACATTAAAGCAGGTCAACAAATAAAGATTTTTGGCTACCTAAAAACAAATTTAATCGCTACGATGGCATCAAATAACAACAACAGAAATCTAACTACAAAAACAGTACAAGATGAACTTTCTCAGATAGCAACAAATTTAACTTTAAATGCCACTCCAGATTGTGTTTTTCCCTTATGCCACAGCAGGCATGTCCTTGAGCCATGCATCTAATGGCTTGCCGATGGAGTAAACTATGAACCCAATTTCCCTCAACTTCTCGACATTCACAATATTGCGGCCATCAAACACGAATGCAGGCTTCTGCATGCTGTCGTAAATCTTCTTGTAATCAAGAGCCTTGAACTCGTCCCACTCGGTCAGAATGCAGACACCATGAGCATCCTTTGTTGCCTCATAGGCATCCCAAACTACAGACACTTGCTTAATGGAAGTCGGGCTCGTTGGTTGAAGATGAGCCGGATGGTCCCAATCGAACTTCTTCATCGAAAGATCCCTTGAGATTTGGTCTTCAGTAACCTGGGGATCATATATGCTCAGCCGAGCCTTGTCTCCAAGCAGCCCCTTGCACACATCAATCGCTGGGGTCTCCCTAGTATCACCAGTATCCTTCTTGAATGCAAAGCCCAGAACAGCAATTTTCTTACCCGAGACTGTGTTGAACATTGAGGAAACAACACGGTTCACGAATCGAGTTTTCTGGTAGTCATTCACCTTGATAACCTGTTTCCAGTAATTTGCCACCTCGGGAAGGCCATTGCACTCACAGATATAGACCAAGTTCAAGATATCCTTCTGGAAGCAAGATCCACCAAAACCAACACTGGCATTCAAGAACTTTGGTCCAATTCTTGAGTCAGTGCCGATTGAGTGAGACACCTGGCAGACATCAGCCCCTGTCGCCTCACAAAGAGCTGACATGGCATTCACAGAGGAGATCCTCTGTGCCAGGAAAGCATTGGCAGCAAGCTTTGAGAGTTCAGCAGACCACAAATTAGTGCAAAGGATTCTGTCAACGGGGACCCAATGGGCATATACATCTTTCAGCGCTTGGATAGCCTTTGCACCCTCTGGGGTCTCCCTACCTCCGATAAGGACGCGATCCGGGTTGTAGAGATCTTTGATTGCTGTACCCTCAGCAAGAAACTCTGGGTTGGAAAGAATTTGGAAATTGATGCCTTTCCTGTTGTGGGTCAGAATCCTTTCGATAGCCTCCGCTGTTTTAACAGGGACAGTTGATTTTTCAACGACGATTTTGTCGGATTTTGAAACATCGGCAATCATCCTAGCAGCACTTTCCCAATAGGTAAGGTCAGCCGCTTTGCCCGCCCCGAGCCCCTGAGTCTTGGTAGGTGTGTTAACTGAGACAAAGACAATATCAGCCTCTGCAACATGTTTCTCTACTTCAGTGCTGAAGAAAAGGTTCTTTCCACGGCACTGCTTAACCACTTCATCAAGCCCAGGCTCATAGATGGGGAGGTGGTCGCTGTTCCAGGCATTTATACGCGGAGCGGCAATGTCGACAACAGCCACTTGAATTTCTGGACACTTCAAGGCAATCACGGCCATGGTGGGACCACCAACGTATCCAGCTCCAATGCAGCAAATCTTCACCATTTTTACTTGCTCTCCGCAGCCTGTACAAGATGAACAGATCACACTCAAGTAACATAAATAAAAGGAAATACACATTCCATATGCTGATTAAACTAACATGCAATAACACTAAGGAGCAAGGTTAATATCTGACATTATGTAGAAAATCGCTGTATATCTTCGGGAAAGAAAACAGGAAAAAAAAGTTGGAATTCATTTAGTAAGCTACATGAGGAACCGAATATCTAGAAAAGAAGTTGACAGAAAAGGAAAGAGATTTTGAGAGTGATGCATGTTTGTTAGAGAGATACAAATGAACATATCCATACACAGAGAAATCTATAATTTTTTATTAGAAAAGTGGTTAAAGGCTGAGATTTGTCACAAAGGAAACGAAAATGCTCAAAAGGAATATAAACTTTCTACTACTTATATCATCTAACTTTCTACTATTTATATCATCTATACATGCACATATATACACGAAACAAGAGACAAATTGTGGAATCTTAATCCTCATTAAAAAGTTCAAATACCAGATCTTAGCGACAATCTGAATGAAACCACCCAACATATCTCTCCACACACCAAACAACTTCACCCATCATGCAGAAATTAAACAGGAAAAAAAAATAACAAAAGTCGCATTCCAAATCAAAAAAAACAAAGCCGAAATGACAAAAGCGAAACAAATTAAGCAAAACCCAGAAATTCAAACTAAAAATCCGAATTGCCCACAGGCAAAATTATGCTGGAAACTACAGATCAATCACCTTCGACGATACCGGTGATTTGGTTTTGGAGCAGCTCGAGAATAATGAAATTGGAGCCAATAGAGATCTGATGATTCAGAAGAAGAAGAATGATAAAGAAGTGATTAAAGAGGAAAGACGAGAGGTTCTTCAGGCGAAGAATGAGAAGAACTAAAGACTCGCACCCTTGTATATATAGATGATTGAGTGAGATCTAACCTGCTTGCTCAAATTTCCGTGAAAAGAGCATTTTAATACCATTGTGTCTGACACGTTTTCCTTTGTTTTGCCGTTTGCTCTGCTCATGCAACCAACACTGCACCGATTAAATTAGTCAATAATTAATTATTTTGGTTATTAATTAGTTGATTGTATATGAGTTCAGGAACAAGTTTTGTTTTTGTCTCTAATTTTGTATTGGTGAGATTACATGATTTTTTCTTTTTGTTATAATTTGATATATACTTTGGTATCAGAATATAAAATACTTGTTTAGTATAGTGGTTAAAAACCATCATCATTAATTACAATATCTTTTGAAAATATTTAATTAGACTTTTAGGATTTTTCAATAATTAATTATAAGCAATAAATTTTATTAAAAAAAATTATCTAGAGTAGCTTTTATTTTAATTAGAATTATGGAAAAAGAAATATTCATATTCATATTAATATTATATTCATTTTTCTCTACTTTTTTTTTTAATTATCATTATCCTTATTCCAAGAGGATAAAAACCTATATTGTTTTCTTTTTCTTTAATACACTTTTTAATATTTTGATACTAAAAAATAATTTTTGTACATAACATCTAAATAAAAATAAATTATATATAGTCAATTATAAAATAATATTACTAAATATAAATGATATTACTAAATATAAAATAATTTTTTTGGATGATATATACATACATCCTATTTGACAGTCAACTAATTGCATTAGTTAGTTGATAGTTGATTGTATTAGCTGATTTAATTAGTTAATAATAGTTTGTATAAAAATGCGTAGTAAAATGAATTGTATACTATTAACTTTTTAAAAATCAAAATGTTTATTCAAATAACTATTTAACAAATATTCAAAATAACTGATTGATTTAGTTAAATATTTAAAACCCCTCAAATTAATTAAAATTTGATCAAAAAGTTGTTTACCAAATATCATTATAATTTATTTTTATTTGGATGATATATAGAAAAATTATTTTTTAATATCAAAACACAGAAAAGTGTATTGAAAAAAAGAGAAAATAATATGAGTTTTTATCCTTATTGTTCAGACAATGACAATGATGATGAAAAAAAAGTGAGGATAATATAGTTAAAAATTTGAATGTTTATTTTTTTATAATTCAGATTAAAATAAAATCTACTTAAAGTATTTTTTAGTTTAATCAAGTTTATTGCATGTAATTAATTATAGAAAAATTTTAAAAGTGTAATCAAATATCTCTAAAAAATATTATAATTAACTATTAAGAATTATAATTATTATATTAAATAAATACTCTGTTTATAATTAATTATCTCATTATTGTATCAAATAAGAATTGTGAGGTTTAATTTGCATTGATATGACTTTGAAAAAAAATTATCTATTTTTATGAAAAAACTTATAACTTTTTATAAAAAAAAGTTATTTCATAAAAAGATTGTAATTCTATTAATCATAATTACAAGAAAAAATATTTGAGTTTCTATAAAAATGTTACAATTTTTTTTGTAAAAAATTATAAAATTTTATAAGGAAATTAAAATTTTTGATTAAAAAAAAAGTAGATATTAGCTCTATCTTTTCTAAGCAGGACCAAAGCATAACCATAGTTAAGTTAGTACTTGGTGATCCAATCAGCGATGACATCATTCCCTTCTCATAATTATTAAATTATAAAATAAGATTGGAAGCAACAAGAATTTAGTTATAAGGTCCTCTAAAAATTTTGCAAATCCTTGTATAAAATAATAAAAATCCCACATTACTATAGTACCTGACCAAACACATCGAAAAGAAAAGGATTTACTTAATTGATATTTTTTAATTTGATGTTTTCATCTATTTTATTAAAATTTGAAGAGTTGCAACTTGCAAGCTTTATGTTTAAATTTTATTTGAATTTTTAATTAATTTTTCTGTAATATATTTATCCCTTAAGCTAACAAGTCAGATCTGACTTCTTAAATGTTATAAATAAATTAGGTTATGTAAAAAATTTTGCTTATAATAGATAATGAATTAGGTCCGATAAGAAAATTTAGATTTATGATTTAGATTTCTATTATTGTTAATATAATGAAATTTCATGTAACATAAATTTATTTCTTTCATTTCTGTATGTGACTGACTATAAAATTCACAATTCATGCATATCTCTTCTCTAAGCAAAGGTGTTGCTTTATTAACAATTCATTCAATTAATTAATGCAAATTAGTAACCAAAAAGAAATTTTCTTCTTTGATTGTTACTATTTTTAATGAGGCCACTCAACATGATATTGATATGTTCCTTGAATGCATAGCAATGGTCTCAAGTCATGTCACATATTTAGTATTAAATTTTCTAAAGTGTATTTAAGATAATAAAATATAATATCATAATTATTAATAAAAAATTAAGAAAATACTTAAAAATTATATTTTTAATTATTATTTATAAAATTTAAATTTTTAATTTTTCATCAACTATTATAATTTTATATTTTAAAAAATTCAAATCCATTATTTATGATTCTTGATTACTTTAAAAATATTTAATGAGGTTAGTGGTGACATTATGACCGCACTTGGTTGATATAGAAAAATATGCTCTTAATCTAATATTTAAGATCGATTAAGGTGAAAAATACATATTTTTTTTCATAATCCTGTTATTATTGAAAATACTAATTAAGAATCATTTAATTAGATTGAAAATATAAAATTTAATGCTTCCACTTAATTCATTCTTTAACTCTTGAAATATTTTAAAGAATAAATTAAATAAAAAGAAGGAAAATAGTAAAGGAGGAGGGGGAGGAAAAAGAGGCATACTTTGTGGATGGGCATATTGGTCTTTTCCGTGTATATAGGAAAAGATGCTTCCTTGTCTAAATCAAATTTGGGGTGATTTGAGGTTCAACGTTTTTATTGTTAAATTTTTTTTTTTTTAATTTTAAGGTAAATTGGTTAAGTAAAGAGTATAAATTTTAATATAAAAAGATAATTCAACAGTAAAAATATTTAATTTCTTAAAGATTAAACTCTTTATAAAATTATTCATTTAATTTATTATGTTAAATTATTAATTATTTAACATAGATATATGTAAATAGATTAATTAATCTTTTTTAAAAAAATATTTCACTATCAACCAATTTAATATTTATAAATTATTTTGAATAATTTTATGTAGTAAAATAACGCATGTAAATTTTTTCCTTGTGTACCCTATTATAGGTCCTACATATATAAATGTACAAATGTTAATATATATGCGAAAACCTCGTAATAAAGAAGATGGATTATCAATTCATGGACTTTTGGAAATTAAAAAAAAAAATCCCAATTTTCAACTCATATCTCACATTTATTTTGAGCAATGTAATAATTTCACAAACAAACAACTAATGCAGAAAATTATGTATATTTTTCTCGGAAAATACAGTGTACATGCATGCAATTTCATACTCTTGCATTTCAATAAATTATCCCTCGAATTCGGGAAGAAAATAGTTCCACCGTATTAAAAAGTATGGACAATTTTTTAATTTTTTGATAAAATAAAAAGTTTTAAATCATAAATAAAAGAATTAGATGCTAAAGTTTAAGATAATAAATTAAGACCATTTGCTCTAGCTTTTGAAATATAAGTTGACTTAATATAACAGCATTCAATTTTTAATTAAATTTATAATTTAAAATTTTAAAATTAAATTATAATATTTATTTTTAATTTTAATTGAATATTTTTATTTTTTATTAGATTTTATTAGTGATTTAACACATATAAATAATAATTTATTAACTGTTTATAAACAAAGAGGTAAATGATTACAAATTTCCTTCTAATCAAAATCAAAATAATTCATAAAACATCATTTATATTATTTATCATTTAAAATATAAATATAAATGGTGTGTAAACCTTTTATCAATAATTGTTATGCGACATCAATTAAGCATTGCTTACGTGCATCAATCATTAATGAAATTTGATCCAGAAGTATTCAATTAAAAATGAAAAATAAGTATAAAAAATTAATTTTAAAATTTTAAATTATGATAATCTAATTAAAAATTAAACAAAATTATAATATCAACAGCATAATTTAATCTAATCATAATTAATGCTTCCTATGCATTACCCTTTGCAATACTTTCTTAAATTAGTTTCATTCATTAAAAAATTGTAACTTATACAAATTTTTTCAATAATTCAAAACTAACAAATTTTATAAAATGATGTTACTTAACTATGTATGGTTGAGTAAAAAAAATGCATAAAAAATCATAATTTTTATTACTAAAATTGCAATACAAAATAAATTTAAAACAATATAATGTTTCTATGAAAAATTATTATAAAAATACATATTCAAACATGCAAACCAAATCATTTTTAATGGATAAAAAGGAGAAGATATTAAGTTTGGAATCGTCATAACACGCAATGCCGCGTTGCCTAACAAATGGCAAATCTATGGGTATCTCAAGCGGTGAGCTTATTATTTGGCCATTCAAAAAATTTATACTCTTGAAAACAAAATATTGTCACATAATTTTTTAATAATTAATATTTTAGTTTTCGAATCACTTAATTTGCCTAATTTTAAATGAATGAAACTAATTTAATTCAAATTAAATTACATGTAATTGTTAGAAAATTATGAATGAAAAATTATAAAATTAGTATTTTGGTTTCTTTATAAGGACAGTGACTTCTAAGAAAGTTGCTATCGAAAGTAAGTAGGTTATGATGAGTCAAGCAGTTTGTCTAAATCTTGAGTGAGATGGAAAATTGAACAACTGATTTTACTTACTTTAACATCAATAATTTGAATGATTACTTAATTTAAGGAAGTAGGACTCTGAATGAAGGTTAGATTGGTTGGCAAGTCGTTTTACTTGACTGGTCACAAAAGTGTGCATGGTATCTAAACCAAATTGCTTATTTCTTAAGGAAAATAATAATTACAAAAATTGTAAAATTAAATCAGCTTATATTATAAGAGTTTTTTTTGTAAGTTTTTTATTATAAATATTATCTAAAATAAGCTAATTTATGTTTAGATACACATTTTAATAAAACAGTTATAATTGTTGTATATCTGTTAAAAGTACAATTATTAAAATTATTAAAAAGAATAATGATAAATACTCATTATTATAAAATTTAATAATAAAAATATATTTGTATGCTCTGCCAATTATTTTATATAGTTATTATTTTTACAAGTATATATTTTAAATAGTTATTATTTATACAAACATTAAATTTAGAAAATACGATAAAAAAAAGAAAGTAAAATCAGAATTCTAATCAATCCTTGGCTTACGAAATTAGATAGAAGTTCCAAATGCCTTTTAGGTTTTATTTTATGTATTTTTATTATATTTTATAATAACGTAATAGTTTTTTTTTTTTGTAAATTTTCAACAAAGAAGAAAATTAAGAATTCATTGTTGATTTTTTTTAGGAGTATGATTGAAATTTTTATTTTTTTATTAAGGATTTTTATGTCTAAAATTATCATTAAAACAATTTCTAATTAATCTCTTTTTAACTTTCAAAAGAGTTTTTTTTTCAAGCTACACAAACAATCTTATAAAAATGAACTCTAAACAATTTATAAGGAAGTGATAAGTTAATATAATAAGTCCATCTATATACTTGTTATAATCTATATAAATACTTATTCTAATAAATAAATTTAAATAAGTTATTAAAAAGTACCTGCAGCTTAATATATCTCAATATATGGCCTGAACTTGAGTCACAAATGGTAGACAAGGAAGCAAAACATTTGGTAACATTTAGATTTGGGTGATGGGTAATGGTATTGGATGTACACAGGAGAAAATATTTTATATTTTTTACAACTCTTTCATTTGACGTAATTCTTATATAAAATATTTTAAAAAATTATGCAAATTTTCATTTATTTATTACACATAAAATTATTACATATTTACAAATTTTTTATAAAAATATAATTATTATATTAAATTTTCATAAAAATTCATAAAATTTTCAACCTATTGAAGCATACCACTTAAATTTGAACCTATACCAGGTTTAAATATGTCAAGAAAGGTAGCAACTAGCTGCATTATCAAGATTTACATTTTTGTTTCCTTCATCATAGTAAATAAAAAGAATCAGGACTCAGAGTTCAGTGGAGGACTAAAATAAATATTAAACAATTAAATATTAAATTATATTATTATAATTAATATATATTTTTAAATTATAATATTGGTTTGTAATTTAAAATAAATTATATTGTATAAGATCAAGAAATAACAAATTTCACACAATTAATTCATTCTACTTGATTCAGTTAATTTAAGATGAATTTAGTGATTTTTTAAAATAACTATAAAAAAGGACTAAATTCAACTAAAAATAGAAAAGTCTTATAATTTGTGATTAGTTTTCAACTTAATATAACTCATTTCAATATTTCAGTGAGATAAAATTTTAAAAAATAAATAAAAATATTTTAAATAATATATATAATAATACATAAAATTTTAAAAAAATAAATAAAAATTAATATTCATGTTAAAATACATGTAGCTCTGTGGTTCTTCACAAAAATGTTGTTTCCTCGTAAGTTTATCTCCATCGTAATCGTACAACAACGTTGTCATAATTTCAATTAAATGTTTGAAATTAATTTATTAGTTTCTAATTCAATAATTATACTCCTATCATTAAAATCTAAAGAGTTATATATTTTATGCTCTATTTCAACAAAAATTTAATAATTAATTTTTGCCACTCCCTTATAGACTCATATTTCCATTCTCTTTTTTAAATTAATGACTTTACATAAAAATATAACCTTCGAAATTAAACTATGATAATATTTGATGAATAGTTTATATGTTCAGAGTTATCGTCTTGAGTGAATCTGTGGATAATGGGCATCGATTTCTTTTGAGGAAATTAATAGTAAACTATCATCTAAAAAAATTATTTCTAATTAGTAATATACTTTAGTGTTATAATTTTTCGCTTGACAAAAAGATATTTCTTAAAAAAATATAAAAAGTTGTACATGTTATAGTTAATATATATATATATATATATATATATACACACACTAGCTTATGACTCATGTAATATATAGGTTTCATGATTTTATTAAATTTAGATTATAAAATATAATATATTTAAATATTAATAAATTATTATTATATTTTTATTTATTAAATAATTATATAATTGAT